>CM066032.1:1381396908-1381605724 GCA_033557465.1 Ichthyophis bannanicus | reverse complement strand
ATATATTGGGACCACATATGCCTTTCATCCAGTCCTCTAGGACCACTCCTGACTCCAAAGAAAGCATCCACACAGGTCAGTTAGAGAACCCGCTAAAATGTCCCCCAAGTTCCATCAGTATTCTTGGATGTATCCCTTTCAGTCTACTTTTAGTTTAAGCTCGTTCCCTCACAAACACAGTTCTGAAAATTGTTTAGAGCTCTCCCCTCCACTTCTGTTCCTATTTGTGGGTGTTTTTTGAGGTTCCTGCTCTGGGTCTGGCCCTTCATCTGTGAACACAGAAAAGACATATTTGTTAAGCAATTCCCCTTTATCCTCATCAGGCAGCTACATATTTCTTCCCTTCACCCTTGAGCCTTGACAATACCACTTTTGCCCTTTCCTCCTTTCACTAACAAATTTTGAAAAATGCTTATAACCCCATTTTCATGGCATTGGCTATTTCTTCTTTTTTTGTATCTTTACTTTCCTTACTACTTTGCTACCCTTCTCTATGTTTTTCCAAATATAGATGGCCTTGGCCTTCTGCTCTCTCCCCCATGGAGTCGGGGCACCTCCACCCAAGTAACTACCTCCCCCCCCCCTCACACACACATCATGCCCCAACCCACTCCTCTCCAAAAACCAAAATCCAAAAGTCCCACCGCCTCACCCATAGACCCCCCCCCCCATCCCCAGACCCCCATGTGACTCCACCTGCCCCTTAAGGTCTCCTCTTATCTACCTTTAATACCATCTGGTGGTGTAGTGGGCCCAGATGGGTACTTACCCCTAAACCCACCCCCATCTGAGTCTGGCATCAAGTTCAAAAATGTCCTGAGATCCCCTAGCTGTAGTCTCCCTTTGCTGTATGTCTGGGATTTTACAAAATTGTAAAATCCAGGATCAACCAATTAAGGTGAGTGGAAAAATATGGTTTAGGATAATTTTGAGGGAGGTTTAAATTCCAGAGTGATAAGTTACAATTGCCCTCTCAGTCACTAGTACAAAAATCCCAGGTCCAAACAATGCACTTACAGCAGTTGACATTTTATGCCTGCTTGCAGAGCGAGTTATAAATTCTGATATTTACATGTTTTAAAACATATAAAGTGTATTCCAGTTGTAAAACTGAAAGACATAACATATATGCTTTTTGGTTCCCACCCAAAGCCCACCTTACAACATGCCTAAAACCCATTCCCCTTCCTTACTATTTGCCCTATGCCTTTTATAATCTAAATCACGGCTTGACCATTTAAACATCCAAATCCTTCTATTTACACTCATGTAAAGCTGCTCAATGCTTCCAAAATGACCTCCTGTAATCATTGGTATTGTGTCTAATTTAGGAACCCATATCTATTTTGTATACAGATCACTTAAAGAGATTTCATTTGGAGTCAATGTATCCAGTACAAGGAGCCCATATTTCCAAAAGAATAGAGAAAGATTAGAGGCAGCCTAGAGAGGAAGTTATCAAAATACTACAGGTTTGCGGTGTAAGCCCTGTGAAATTATACTTAGAGGGCCATTTTAGAAAGGACTTCCAAGTGCAATCTGTGACGGTCGTAAGCTCGAAATTCTCTGAAGAAAGTCAGGCCGTCCCAGGTGAAGCTATGTTATCACAAAGGTGGATTGTTGCCCATATATGGACGTCTGCAGGGGCATCTAAATGAGGTCCTAAAGTGGGTGCCAGTGAGCCAAACACAGCAGAATGCTATGGAGTCCATAAACTAATTCATGTAGCGTTGATCGAGAAAATGGGAGGCTAAAGCTTCAAAGTCGCCACTACACATCACTAGTATTGGCGAGTCTGCTGTTGTTTGACTCGCTGGCGCCCGTTGGCTAACAAGTTGGGTTTTTCCTTTTTGGACAGACCTCGTATAGATTATCCCCAGAATAGCCTTCCTGAACCGGACTCTTTGATAGCCTAATATAACATAAGAATATAATATGCAATACTAGGTCAGACCAAGGTCCATCAAGCCCAGTATCCTGTATCAAACAGTGGCCAATCTAGGTCATATGTACGAACAAGCAGTTTCCCCCAAAGGGTTTAATAGGTTCCACAATGCTTTGTACTGGGTCAAGCATTGTCAAGTTATCCTGGGTCCCTTTTTAATAATGGGTTTACATAGGACCTTTCCTCCAGGAACTTGTCCAAAAAATCTTTTTTAAAAACCCAGCTACACCTAACAGCCTTTACTACATCCTTCCCGGTTAATGTGTGAACAAATTAAACCAAAAAAAAAAACAAAAACCCGGTTGTTTGTTAAGGCGGACCGGTCCGCCACCTCCGCGGCTCTTAGTAGCCCCCCCCTCGTAGTACCATTCCCCAGTACCATAATACACAAACAACTTATTGGGAATTAAACTAGTCGCCGCTTTATTGACCCCCAAATTAACAATAACCATCAACAAGTTCCAACATTAACTTTATTAACCCCCCCCCCCCCCCCAGCACCAGCAGAGCGAACTCTCACTCAGCAATGGTGGGTAGCCAAAAGGTGACCGCCGCTTTTCCGCTTTCCCCATCGCCGTGTCCCGTGCCCCGGCAAATTGCCTAGCCTACCCTCTTCCGACTTCACCATATTAATGTATCAAAAGCCTGAGGGACTGTCCGGGTTCGGGGGTACCCCCACCCCCGCCCTACATGCTTGGCTCCGGCCTCCGGACCCCGGAAACCTCCAGGATCCCGGCCACCCCCCCAGCTGCAACACCCCGGAAAAGAAAATCCCACCCGATCAGACACTTGTGCCCGAAAAAATGGGGCGGGTGTGTGTGGGAACGTCCGACCTCCTCCGGTTGCCCGCAAGGGAAAGGCCGGAGGAGTTCCGTGACTGCTCCCTACAACACACCCCCCCACACCCCACGCCCGGCTCCAATTCATCTCATTGGCTCCCGCACCCTTCGTGCCACACGGGAGCCAAATGAGATCCCCGCCACACACATCAGGAAAATTCCCGCCCCCCCCCCCAGGCCGCCAGCTGCAAGTAAGCCTTCAGCAGCTCCACCGGGCAACTGTGCTGCCCCTCCCATAGCTTGCAACCGTACCCACGTGCCTCGCCCGAAAAAAAACAACTGGGTCCGTCTTGGAACGCACTAAATAGAGACTGACCCCACACTCCTCCCACTTCACATGGTGTACCTGCAGGCCGCCTACTCCGGCCGCCATCCCCGAACTCCGCAATCAATTTCCCTTCGCCCCATGCGGAAAGCACTAAAAAAGGCCACGGAATAAACATACAGCCCGAAAAGGACGCCCCGAAAAATCGGATGAAACCACCTGAGGCAAGGCCGCACACAAACGTGGAGCAAGGAATCATCCAAGGTCAAATGGGCTGTACCGTCCCTCGGCGAAAGACATTCTCGCTCACCAGCTCTGCAGAAGTCTACGTCTTTAGGAAGCCCCCTCCGACAGCCCCCCATCCCGCCGCCTTGGCAAAGAACGGCGAACCCCGCCAGATTCCTACTCACCGTAGCTCGAGAAAATCTGGCAGCCTTTGCTGCCAACACATACAGACCCGTAAGCTGATCAGGTGGCGGGACCCCACCGCCATCCATGCTCCTCCAGGAAGCCCACCACACTGTCGCAGCCCCGCTGGTAAGCCATCCACGTAGTCGCCGACACTGACTTCTTCAAAAGCTCAGTCATCTCTGGAGGCCAATCTGCCATAAAGTGATCATGGACAGACTGCCCCTCCTCTTCTGCCTCTGGCGCCAATGTTCGGAACAGCTCCCACTTGAAACGGGAAAGAGCATCGGCGAATTTGTTAGAACTCCCCGGAATATGCCGAGCCCGGATCACAGTATTCAATCACAGCAAGCTAACACAACCTGCCGCATCAAGTCCGCCACCTGCTTGCAACGTGGCGTGTAATGATTTATCACCGAGACCACCGCCTCGTTGTCGCACCACCACACAATTTGACGATTGCGAATCCTGTCCGGCCACAAGGCCAAGATGACAAGGATAGGGAATAACTCCAAAAAAGTTATGTTAGCCATGAGACCCCGTTTTCTCTCCACGAACTGGGCCATTCCGCCACACACCAGGAGCCCCCAAAGTAAACTCCGAGGCCCCAACCTCCGGCCCGCATCAGTAAAACAATTGCAAATCCGGACTGGAAATCTCCTTGTCCCTGAGCACCGTAATGCCATTTAAAATCCCACAAGAATTCATCCCAAATCGCTAGGTCGGCCCGAATGCTCTGTGACACACGCAGCCAGTGATGCGGTTTATAGACTCCAGCAGTAGCCGCTGCCAACCGTCTCATGAACACTCGACCCATCGGAATCACCCTGCAGGCAAAGTTCAAAGACCCGATCAGTGACTGCATCTCCCGCAAAGTCATCCGCTTGGAACACAAGACGTTCGCCACCAAAACCCGGAGTTTCGTTAACTTGACCACCGGCAGGCGCGCCACCATCTCCATGGAAGCCAGCTCGATTCCTAAAAAGGTGAGCCACGTCATCGGGCCCTCGGTTTTATCAGCCGTCAACGGGACTCCCCATGCCTGCGCCAGCTGCACAAGACCGTCTAACAACGCCTGGCACTGCCCCATCCGGGCTGCCCCGACAATCAGAAAATCGTCCAGGTAATGCACCACCTGATCAAAACCAACCCGGTCCACCAAAGCACAATGCAGAAATGTGTTGAACCGCTCGAAGTGTGCACAGGAGATCGAACACCCCATGGGCATACACCTATCAAAGTAATAGCTGCCCTCAAAACGAAACCCTAACAACGGGAAAGCCGAAGGGTGCACCGGTAACAAATGGAAAGCAGATTCGATATCCGCCTTTGCCATCATGCATGCTCTCCCGCAGTTTCATACGAGATCGACAGCCAAGTCAAAAGATGCATACCGCACCTCGCAAAGACCACTGGGGATCAGGTCATTAACCGAAGCCCCGCTGGGGTAGGACAGGTTATGAATGAGCCGGAATTTCCCGGGCTCCTTTTTTGGTATGATCCCCAAAGGGGACACCACGAAATCTGGGAAGGGCGGCTGCCCGAAAGGTCCCGCTACCCTCCCCAAAGCGATCTCCTCTGCTAACTTGTCCCTCACGACGCTGGCAAAACGCCTCACCGAAGGAGCATTCTGTACTGCGCTCACCGCCACCCGTCCACCCATCGGAATCTGAAACCCCTCCTGAAAGCCCCCCTCCAAAATAACCCTATCCTTTCTTCTGGGATACCTCCACAACCACTCTCGCAACATCTCAATCCTAACAGGAGTCGGGCTACTCCCGCCAGTTCTCACTGCTTTGGGGGGGGGGCAAACCGGCTCCGACCGGACCTCTCTTAACACATTTGAGGGCGGAATGCCCCCCATTACAGACTGAACACGCATGTCAGAATTTGCAGTCCGTAAAGGGGCAGGAGGACTTGTTGTAACGCCAACACACGTCCCCTGCGCCCCCCCTCCCACCGCTTTCTGCCTCTGCCCCGTCGCCGATTCACCCGCCCGAAAGGATGACTTCCCCCGCCTTTCGAACCAATCACTGGCCCGATAGCTGATCTGACCGACATCTGCGTGAGCCATAAATTAATGTCCTCAGTACCCCACGACAGCGACCGATTCTCCTCCATCTTATCACGGACCTTTTCATCATAGTTGAGCCAAGCCCAACCATCGTGCGACTGAGAGGCCTCCAGGATGGAGTCTGCATAAGCCAATAGCATCCCATACTGTTCTGGATGAACCCGCCCCCACACACTGGCTAGCCGCAAAAAGGCACGTGTCCAGTTCGTCACATTACGCGCAACTCGGCACACCCTCCCTGCCTTCTCGTCATCTTTCCTTACTGTCCCCGGAACGCTTACGACCCTCAAGCAACCGAAAAATGTCAACGTAATGGTGCTCCTGGATTTTCCACCTCAATTTTCTCGGCATGCATTCCCAAAGCTCCGAGAACGCTTCCAAGGTAGGCACTGGCCCCGACGCACCCCCACCATCGCCCTTGCTTCCCTCAGACTCGGATGAAGGTGTCGAAGACCCTGAAGATGTTGACGGCACAAATGCTGCCGCTTTTTTTTGGACGCTCTCCTCCCCGGACCGTCAGTCGATGCAGCCACCGCAGTAACCCGCCCTACAGACTCACCTGCCGCACCAGCTGCCCCCGCCGATGCTGTAACGTCCCCCTGTCACTCCAACGCTGTGCTCGCCATGCCCTGTGCCAAGTCTGCCGCTTCATTAGGGAGTGGTGTCTCCTCCACTCTCCGCAATGCTCCAGCTCGTTGGGTTCCTGGGTACTGCCATCCGGGAGGTACCTGCGGAGATAAAAAAGGAAAAGGTGCAGCGGCACCCACAATGGCCCATGGCTGATGCCACACCCCCAGCCAGTCCACCCTCGAAGAGCCTTACCCCCCACTCTGCCAGTGCTCCCAACTAAGCGAGAAGCCCCCGCCGAGAAACCCCGGCACACCCATGTAGCCCGCCAACCCCCCCAAGTGCTACTGCTCACCCCCCCCCCCCGCTGCCTGAACTTCACCCATTGATGGACCCGCCCCACCCCCGAGCCCCCCACTGGCCCCTGGGGCTGCCCTTGCCCTATTGCCTCCCTATCCGGTCCAGCTGCAGCCGAGGGTGGAACCAGCCGCGCTGCCCGCCCAGCCTCCACTGATGTGCCCACTCGGGAAACCTCCCCCGAACTGCCCCGCAGCAGCGGGGAGCCCCCCATGGGCCCCGCACTCCCTCCGGGACTTCTACCCCAGGCGGCTGTTCTGCCTACAGAACCCTTGCACCCCGCTGAGCTGGGCACGGGCCCTCTGCACTGCCCAGCACTGCGCCCCCTAGTCACCCTGCCCACCTGCGCCCCCGACTACCCGAGGACACCCGCCCCCCCCTGCACCCCGCACTGTCCCGCGCCCCTGAGGAGCCCCCCGCCCTGCCACCCCCTTGGCCCCCTTTTTGTTCTGCCTAACCATGTCCTAGAGCCCCTGCACGTGCTGTAATTTTAATCAGGATTAATTGAGTTAGGTTTGTTTTTTTTTTTGTCGCCGCTACACTCCCGTCAAAAACAGGCCCTGAGCACCGCAATCTCCCAACTTTAAATGCCGCTCTGCAACGCTCACCTCGCCACGTGGCCCGGGCCCTGCACAAAATTACCGCACACTTCTGACCTCTCCGGCTGCCATGAGGGAAAGGCCAGAGGAGCCGCGACACCACCACAACACCCCCTCCCACGCCCGGCTCCAATTCATCTCATTGGCTCCCGCACCCTTCAGTGCCCCGCAGGAGCCAATGCGAGCCCCACACGCCGCAGGCCCGCCCCCACGAACCATGCACGAGCCCGAAGTGGCGCGCGACTGGCCGCCCCCCCCCCCCCGGTTAACACCGACCGCGCGCACACCAAGGGGCCCGCGGCCTTGCCAGTCCATATTTTGATTACACGTTGAGTGAAAAATATTTTCTCTTATTTGTCTTAAATAGTTTACCCTGTAGCTTCGTTGCATGTCCCTTAGTCTTTCTATATTCTGATAACATAAACGATCGATCTATGTGTACCCGTTCCACTCCATTCATGAATTTATAGACCTCTATTATATCTCCACTCAGCCGTCTCTTTTCCAGGTTGAAGAGCCCTAACCTTTTAGCCTCTCTTCATAAGAGTAGACTTCCATCCCCTTTACCATTTTGGTAGCTCTTCTCTGTACCTTTTCTAATAATGCTATATCCTTTTTAAGATACGGCAACCAGAATTGCACACAATATTCAAGGTGCGGTCGCACCATGTAATGATACAGAGGCATTATAATATCCTTTGTTTTATTTTACATTCCTTTCCTTATGATACCTAGCATTCTATTTGCTCTCTTGGCTACCGCTGTACACTGGGCCGAGGGTTTTAACATGTTATCCATGATGACGCCTAAATCTTTTTCCTGGGTGGTGGTCCCCAATGTGGAACCTTGCATCGTGTAACCATAGTTTGGGTTGTTCTTTCCTAGGTGCATAACTTTGCACTTGTCCACATTAAATTTCATCTGACATTTGGATGTCCAGTCTTCCAATTTATCAAGATCCTCTTGCAATTTTCCACAATCGTCTTGGGTTTTAAAAACTTTAAATAGTTTTGTGTC
Source organism: Ichthyophis bannanicus (assembly GCA_033557465.1). NCBI lineage: Eukaryota > Metazoa > Chordata > Amphibia > Gymnophiona > Ichthyophiidae > Ichthyophis > Ichthyophis bannanicus. Next base: position 1,381,597,653 of record CM066032.1, on the reverse strand, counting down.
ATCTGCAAATTTGATAACCTCACTCGTAATAGTCAGAGTGGTGATCTAAGACCAGGGAATCCAAGATTCAAATCCCATTGCTGCTATTAGTGTGAATGTGCTGAGTAATGGGGATGATGGAATGCTTTCTTCACTTCACCTGGATATTTTTCAGCCAAAACAAGCACTTTCCCAGTGCATATTTGTGTCTGAAGCAGATCTAAACTTAAACACAACTCTGGACATTTCTGAGATAAGACAGTAACATCCAGGTTCCTAAAAACACTCAAGCCACACCCCTGTTCAGACTTGGGACGTCCTCACACTGGAGAAGTCCACAGACCCAGCTTCTAAAATGGCTCTGGAGACAGCTCTGTGATTTGGACATCTCTATGCCTGTTTTCAGACATCCAAAACACAAATAGGGCTTCCAAAATAAACCCCTTAGGGGATCATTTTATTATGCACTCACTGATAAAAATTATGTGGTGTACCCCAGGAATCTGTGCTAGGTCCGCTGCTTTTTATTTATTTATTGATTATTAATTTCCAGTTGTAATAAACCTACAAAACGATAGGTAAACCACTGAAAAAAGAAACAAAGGAAATACAATGAATCACCACATTAACTAAACAATATAGCCCACATCAAGGGAGAAAGCATATCCACCAGATATTAAACATCAATCAAAACCAGCATATATTCTTCCTAGGGACCTAATGCCTAGAGACAGATACAGTATCATAAGGAATTAAGTTGCAGTAAGTATTCTAGCTGAATAGGGTCAAAGAAAACATAATTATTAGACTTATGAGTAATTAAACATTTATAAGGAAATTTAAGAAAAAAGGTGTCCCCACAGCCAAAATATGAACTTCAGCTGTAGGTCTTTGAAACTTCAAGAAATATATTAATCCTTTGACCACACAAAGTAACTCCTTTAAAAACATAATAATAACTTCAAAATAGCTCTTTTATCTCTTTCAGAAACAAAGGTAACTAGCAGAGTTGCAGGGGTAGAGGTGTTGTCCTGAGAGGCTTCCAGAAATGCTATAAGATCTAACGACTCTTGACTCACCAGTATATCAAGCTTCCCCTCCTCCTGAGTCTCCTTTATGGAGCCTCTTGGTAAATAATAAAAAAATTCAAACATCCAAGATTGAACATTAGGATAAGAAAAGTACTTCATTCAAATATTTTTTCAAGAGCTCTAATGGAGACAACAGCTGAATGTGAAGAAAATTCAGAAACCTAAGGTTCCTAGCTCTAATCCCATTCTCCAAGTGCTCCATTTTAAAATGTACAGTGCATTGCAAAAGTATTCATCCGCTCTGTGTTTGTCCTATTTTGCCGCATTATAACCTGGAATTAAAATGGAGTTTTAGGGGTTAGCAGCATGTGATATATACACAACATGCCTATGACTTTGAAGGTGCAAAATATACTTTATTGTGACACAGACAATAATTAAGACAACAAAAAAAACTGAAAGCAGGAGTGTGCATATGTATTACCCCCTCCCCCTCCCCCCAAATCAATATGTTGTAGAGCCATCTTTTGCTGCAATTACAGCTGCAGGTCTCTTGGGGTGTGTCTTTATTAGCTTAGCACAGGGGTCGGCAACCCGCGGCTCCGGAGCCGCATGCGGCTCTTTCTCATCTTTGCCGCGGCTCCGGAGCACACTGCCCGCCCGGTGACAGGCAATAGTGTTGTAAGCTCCCTCCCTTCTTCTGCAGCCGCGGCTCCCTGCCTCTTAGGGAACCGCGGCTGTGCTTTTAAAATCATCTCGGAGCCCTTCCTGTCTTGACGGGCTCCGTGCAGCATTGTCCCGCCTCTAAAGGAAGTTTGGAGGCGGGACAATGCTGCACGGAGCCCGTCAAGACAGGAAGGGCTCCGAGATGATTTTAAAAGCACAGCCGCGGTTCCGTAAGAGGCAGGGAGCCGCGGTTGCAGAAGAAGGGAGGGGAGCTGACATGGAGGGATGGAGGGGGCTGACATGGAGGGAGGGGGGCTGACATGGAGGGAGGGAGCTGATATGGATGGATGGAGGGAGGGGGGCTGACATGGAGGGAGGGAGCTGATATGGATGGATGGAGGGAGGGGGGCTGACATGGAGGGAGGGAGCTGATATGGATGGAGGGAGGGGGGCTGACATGGAGGGATGGAGGGGGCGGTTATGGATGGGGGGAGGGAGCTGACATGGAGGGATGGAGGGGCTGACATGGAGGGAGGGAGCTGATATGGATGGATGGAGGGAGGGAGCTGACATGGAGGGAGGGGGGCTGACATGGATGGAGGGAGGGGCTGACATGGATGGAGGGAGGAGGAGGGGCTGACATGGAGGGAGGGAGCTGATATGGATGGAGGGAGGGGGGCTGACATGGAGGGATGGAGGGGGCTGACATGGAGGGAGGGAGCTGATATGGATGGATGGAGGGAGGGGGGCTGACATGGAGGGATGGAGGGGGCTGACATGGAGGGAGGGAGCTGATATGGATGGATGGAGGGAGGGGGGCTGACATGGAGGGAGGGAGCTGATATGGATGGATGGAGGGAGGGGGGCTGACATGGAGGGAGGGAGCTGATATGGATGGAGGGAGGGGGGCTGACATGGAGGGAGGGGGGCTGACATGGATGGAGGGAGGGGGGCTGACATGGATGGATGGAGGGAGGAGGGGCTGACATGGAGGGAGGGAGCTGATATGGAGGGCGGGGGGCTTACAGAGAGGTATGGATGAGGCTGACATGGATGGAGGTAGCTGATATGGATGGAGGGAGGGGCTGACATGGAGGGATGGAGGGGGCTGACATGGAGGGAGGGAGCTGATATGGATGGAGGGAGGGGGGCTGACATGGAGGGGGCGGACATGGAGGGATGGAGCACTGGTAATGGGGTTGAGGGGACTAGCACTGGAAATGAGCTGATTAGGGGAGGCTAGGACTGGTAATGAGCTGATGGGGGGTAGGACTGGTATTGGGCTGATTAGGGGAGGCTAGCACTGGTAATGGGGTTGAGGGGGGATTAGTACTGGAAGCGAGCTGATTGGGGGGCTTTGAATGGGCATGGGCTGATTGTGGGGAGGGGAGGATAGAGCTGCTGGCCCTGGAAGATAACTGGGGGCTAAGGCTGCCATGGTATTTGTACTAGAAGGGACTGGTCAGTGGGGAAGGAGGGGGATTGGAAGGAAATGGACACCAGTGGCAATCATGGGAATGCAAGTTGACATTGGAAGGTACTGGGAGTGAGGACTGGAAAGGGGCTGATATTGGGGAGGGTTACTGGGACTGGAAATAGGCTGATGGAAAGAAGTGAAGAAAACGAAAGAAGAGATAAGAAATGGCAGATGGACCATAGACCACAGAAAGAGAGCTAAGAGAAGACAGGAAAGCAGAAGCCTCAGATCGGGACCAGCATGATCAAAGAATAAATTGGTCAGACAACAAAGGTAGAAAAAATAATTTTATTTCATATTAGTGATTTGACTACAAAATCATCATAATTTTGAAATCAAATATTGTTACTTGTTGTTGTGATATTTTCTGGCGTATTTTTTTTGGTGTGCGAAGGAAGAGGGGTAGTCTTATACGGCGAGTATAGGCCAAACACCTATATTTTAACAGGAAAAGTAGGGGGTCGTATATAGCATTAAGGTAAGAAACAATATATGCAGTGTTAGATTTGTTTTAAATGTCGCAATGGTTTTGCGGCTCCCAGGTTTTTTTTTTCCCTTCGGAAACGGGTCCAAGTGGCTCTTTATGTCTTAAAGGTTGCAGACCCCTGGCTTAGCACATCTAGCCACTGGGATTTTCAACCATTGCTAAAGGCAAAACCACTCCAACTCCTTCAAGTTAGATGGATTGCATTGGTGTACAGCAATCTTCAAGTAATGCCACAGATTCTTAATTGGATTGAGGACTGGGCTTTGATTAGGTCATTCCAAGACATTTAAATGTTTCCCTCTAAACCAGCTTTAGCAGTATATTTAGGGTCATTGTACTGCTAGAAGGTGAACCTTCGTCCCAGTCTCAAATCTCTGGCAGACTGAAACAGGTTTTCCTCAAGAATTGCCCTATATTTAGTGTCATCTATCGTTTCTTCAAGCCTGACCAGTTTTCCTGTCCCTGCCAATGAAAAACATCCCCACAGCATGATACTGCCACCACCATGTTTCACTGTGGGAATGGTGTTCTCGGTGTGATGGGAAGTGTTGGATTTGAAACACACATGGCATTTCCCATGATGGCCAAAAAGTTCAATTTTCGCCTCATCTCACCAAAGAACCTTCTTACATGTGTTTGAGGGGTGCGCCACATGCTGTTGTGCAAACTCCAAAGCCATTTTCTTATTTCTTTCTTTAAGCAATAGCTTTTTTCTGGCTACTCTTCCAAAAAAACCTGTTCTATGGAGTGTACGGCTTAAAGTGGTCCTATGGACAGATACTCCCATCTCTGCTGTGGATCTTTGCAGCTCCTTCAGTGTTATTCTTGGTGTCTTTGTGGCGTCTCTGATTAATGCCCTTCTTGCCCGGTCTGTGAGTTTTGGTGGGCGGCCTTCTCTTGTCAAGTTTGTAGTGGTGCCATATTCTTTTTATTTTGTTATAATGAATTTAATGGTACTCCATGGGATATTCAGAATTTGGGATATTTTTTTATAACACGACCCTAATCTATACTTCTCCACAATTTTGTCTCTGACCTGTCTGGAGTGTTCTTTGGTCTTCATGTTGCTTGCTTAGTGGTGTTGCAGAGTCAGGGGCCTTTCAGGACAGGTATATTTATACAGGCATCATGAGACAGATCATGTGACACTGATTGCACACAGGTGGACCTTAATCAACTAATTATGTGACTTCTGAGGTTAATTGTTTGGACCAGATCTTATTTAGGGGTTTCATAGTAAAAGGGATGAATGCATATACACACACAACTTTTCAGTTTTTATTTGTTTTATTTTTATATACAAGGTATTGTATTGTCATTTCACTTCATCAATTTGGACTTTATTGCTAGGTCCGTTACCTAACATCCAAATGAACTTCCATTTTCATTCCGGGTAGTACGTAATGCAACAAAACAGGACAAAAATCAAGGAGATGAATACTTTTGCAATGCACTGTGCACATAGGGCCAGCCTGAGGATTTCTGCCACCCTAGGCAGACCCTCCATTCTGCACCCTGAAGATTGTGATGATGCCCGTCCCACCTTCCCGCCTCCTCCTAGTATCCATCTTCTCACCTGGGAGAGGGGGGGATGGCACAGCGATGCCTCCACTGCGTTGGGCTTTAGTGCCCACACAAGTGTGCTCATTGCATGCCGTTCCTGCCCCCCTGCAATGCAAATTCCTGATGGAGGAGGCAAGAGTAGTAGGAAGTTGCATCGAAGGGGGTAGGAGCAGCAGGCTGTGAGCATGCTTGCACGGGCACTTTAAAGCCCAATGCAGTGGAGGCGTCTCCGTGCCACTCCCCCTCCCCCAAGCAAGAAGATGAATGTCAGGAAGGGGGCAGCATGGCGAGCCAGGCAACGATAAACTGCCATTTTGCTAGGAGAAGAGAGGGACTAATGCCACCCAATGGGTCATGCTGCCCTAGGCGAGCGCCTAATTTGTCTTGTGGACAGGCCGGTGTGGTAACATAGTACTCTCCTTAACAGAAGCAGCAGCCATTGCCTGTAGAGATGTTAATGCTTTCTCAGTCTTAATCATATGGGTATCCATCCCAGACCACTTCTCCTCGTATTCAGAAAATTTTGCAGAAGTCTCTGATGTGAATTCACAAAGTTGACACAAAGTTCCTTCAGAGAGGCATCCATTTCATTAAACATCAGCCATACATCTTCAAAGGTACATCTTCTGGAGCCTTCAAAGATGCTCCACCTACATCTTCCAAATAGTTAACAACCCTTGGGAGAGAATATGGTTTAAATAAAGTCTAGGATACAGAAGGAACAAAATCCCCTCTCCTGTCAGGGGCCAATGATGGATTAGATTGCGAGACCCTTGAGAAAGAGGGCACAGAATCATACTCCATAGAAACACTAAGCTGAGGATGTGGCATTTGATCACCTGAACTTAAGGAGACACTGTTAGTGGAAGAGTCAGGCTGTAATTGAGTAGGAGAGGCTGTTTTACTGACAGGTTGAACATGCTGATGCTTTAATCACTGACACCACCTCAGGGGTTGAGTTTTTCTTCCTTTTCTAACTTTTCCTCTTCATAACTGCTCACCTCATACACAACGCAAACAACACCTCCTAGTGCCTCCTAGTCACTCTGAGGAGGCTCCAAAGCAGCATACCCCTTTGGTCATACCCCTTTAGTCACGTGCCTGCAGTCACACATCCGTAGCCATGTACAGTAGATGCCCAGTAGCTTTTATTAGTGCCCATCCAACATCAATGTCATCAATTGATGGCAATTCCCGGTGCACGCTTTCCAAATATGCTAACTCCAGTGGGTACTTGCTGTGGCCCAGCCTCCAGTGGAAACAGGTATGCTCTTCAAAGCTTCTACAAAAAACCACTAGCGTTTATAAGGGCCCATCCGACACCAATGCCATTAATTTCTGGTGACTCCCAGTGCATGCTTTCCAAACATGCTAGCTCCAGCGAGTACTTGCTGTGTTCCAGCCTCTGATGGAAACAAATGCTCTCTTCAAAACTTCTATTGATGGCCACTAGCTTTTACAAGGGCCTGTCTGATTCCAATAACAATAGCAATTGATAACGACTCTCAGTGCACACTTTCCAAACATGCTTGCTTCAGTGGGTACTTGCTATGGTCGTGCTTCCAATGGAAACAGGTGCTCTTTCCCGACATGCTGCTTTTTAACATATTCATAAATGACCTGGAAATGGGAATAGTGAGTGAGATGATCAGATCTGCAGATGACACAAAATTATTCTGTTAAAGCACAAGAGGATTTTGAAAAATTGAAAGAGGACCTTGGTAATTTGAAAGATTGGGCATCTGAATGGCAGATGAAATTGGATATGGACAGATGGGGGACGTCCAACCCATGAACAAAGTTTGGACCCATTTTTGTGGCATTTGCTCCCTGCACATATACAGAGAATGTGCGGGGAGTGCTGGACGTGGGTGGGAGGGGGTGGACCTGGGGCAGAGCATGGGCAGGGTGGGGGTGTGCCAAGATGGCAAGATGTACAGTGGCAATTGAAGTCATGCCTCTGTGCGTCCCCCGCCAGCATGTTAGATGCCTGGCCTATTCCACCCTGAAGGTGGAATAAGTGCCGGGTGATGTGTTGTATGCAGCCTACAGCCCCCCTGCACCATTGTGCCACCATGGGAGGGCTCCACCACTTGATCCTGACCTTGGGGGCCCCCGCCGAAGATCATTCGGTGGGGTGATGAGACTGTGATTGTTTTGGGCACTCGGGTGTTCTGGCTTGGCGTGCTGGTGCCATGGTGATGTGACATGACTGCACCGGCACACCAGCCAGAGAATTAGGCAGTCTGGCTGGGCACATCACAGGACATCTCTCTCCTTTGAATTGGGTACATGCCAGACTGTCTAAGTTTCCTGATTCTGCAACCATGGGAACATATAGCTCCTGCGGTTGTGGAATCGGGTTCAACTTGGCCCTGTCCACATTTTGGGCATCTGGGTGGCCCGGATGTGCACAGATTGGAATCAGCCTATTAGGGAATAAAAACTCAAACTATGATTGCATAATGCAAGGTTCCAAATTAGGAACCACCACCCAGGAAAAGGATCCAGGTGTCATTGTGGATAATATGTTGAAACCCTCTGCCCAGTGTGCAGCCACAGACAAGAAAGCAAGAAGAATGCTAGGAATCATAGGAAAGGAATGGAGAATAAAACCAAGAATAATATAATGCCTCTGTATCACTCCATGATGTGACCACACCTTGAATATTGTGTGTAATTTTAGTCACCTTATCTTAAAAAGGATATAGCAGATTTAGAAAAGGTACAGAGAAGAGCCACCAAAATTATAAAGTGAATAGAAGGATGCCCCTGTGAGGAAAGGCTTAAGGGGTTAGGGCTCTTCAAGTTTTTTAATTTATTTATTTATTTATAATTTCTTCTATACCGCATTATTCGGCATCAGCGCGGTTTACATGAAACATAACAATCAGACGGGTACATAAGTCTGAGTTTACAATTAACAGGAGAGCCAACTTGGATAACAAAGATAACTATTTACAAAACAGTGTCATATAAAACAAAGAATGAGATTTAATGGTCAAGGACCTCTTGGATGGTGTGGTCCTCTGGCTGACAAGGTGTGTTGTAACAGTTGTAAGAAATTGAGTGGGGATGTGATTCATTGTTCTCTAGGAAGTATTTGAGGAAAAGGAAGTGTTTAAGGGCCTTCCCAAACTGGATTAGGTTGGTGATTGACTTGATGCTTGTCGGTAAGGAGTTCCAGAGTCTTGGGGCGCAGAGACTGAAGGCCCTGTTTGCAGTTGCCGAGGTGCATCTTGTTAATTCTCTTGGCAATGTTAGCATATGTTGAAAAAAGACAGCTGAGGAGAGATATGAAGGTGGTTTATAAAATAATGAGTGGAGTGGAACGGGTAAACAAAGATTGGTGATTTGCTCCTTCAAAAAGTAGAAAGACTAGGGGACACACAATGAAGCTACAATGTAGCACATTTAAGACTAATCAGAGAAAATATTTTTCATTCATGCATAATCAAACTGTGGGATTCATCACCAGAGAAATTAGTAAAAGCTGTTAATGTAGCTGGGTTTAAAAGAGGTTTGAACAAGCTCCTGGAAGAAAAGTCCATAAAACATTGTAAAGAGGACCAGGGAAATCCACTGCTTACCCCTGGGTTATGCATCATGGAATCTATATACCTGACAGGTACTTGTGACTTGGATTGGCCACTGTTGGAAACATACTGGGCTTGATGGACCCTTGGTCTGACTCAGTGTGGCATATCTTATCTTATGCATATATACGTTTCTTTATATGCACTTTGCAGGATTGTCAAAGCAAAAGCATGCACATTATTTCCACTTTGAAAATTACTACAGAAAAACGATGCACTTTCATTTAAATCTGCTATCTGAGGGAACACAAATTATGCATGCACTGTATTTAAAAACCTTCCCTATTCCCTCTCGGGAGCACCTCTACAACCAGCAGAAAACATACGAATATATAAGCTCTTCATAAATACATTTATCCATGTGGAGCATGATTCTATAACATCCACGTCCAGCTGACAGAAACATCTAACTTGAAAATGGACACGTAATAAACCCAATTCTGAAACCGTGGGTATAAATGCACCCACAGTTTCTGAATCAGGGAGATGTATGTCTCCGGCATGGCACAAATAGCATGCCTGGAAAACACAAGCCTGCACTGCTATAATGGAACATGGGCACATGCAGCAAACAGCCTGTATGTCCCTGTGCCCACTGTATTCTGAAAAGATAGACATCTCAGATGCTGCCCATCTCCATGATAAGTCAGAGCCTAGCAGCAGCAAAGAGCTGGAATTTAAATCAAATCAGAATATAACTTAGCATAAAAGGCAAAACGGGGTCAGTACTCTTTGAACAACAAATAAAGTCTTCTAGAGACCTTTACAAAGAGGCCTTCTACCTAGGGGGCAAGAGACCTGTGAAACATTTTCAATAGGTGTTAACACCAGGTGGCAGGTCAAAAGGCCATTTTGAAAGACTCCTTCTATCCAAGCAAGGACTGTTAATCACCCAGGAAGTTGGTCACAGTTTACCTCAGCAGCACAGGCATAAATAGCTCAACCAGAGCTCTGTGATCCTCAATCTTGAAGGACTAGAAATAAGGACTGCTACTTCTGGAGAGAGATCTGCAATTGTGAGTATATACTTCTGGGAATTTTCTGAAAGGACTTCTTTGTATTAAAGCTAACAAATCTGTGAACCCAGTGTTTTTTGTTAAATCAGTAAGGGCCTAGTAGCAGCAGTCTACGTTTAAATTTAAAACACAGAAGAGAGCTTTCTGGTTAAATTAGGAACCCAGCAGAGGGCTTGTAGTTTAAATGTAATAGTCACTCAGGGCCTAGTATCAGCAAAGTACTTTTAGTTTAAATTTAAAACACAGAAGAGAGCTTTCTGGTTAAATTTGGAACCCAGCAGAAAGCTTGTAGTTTAAATTTAATAGTCACTCAGGGCCTAGTATCAGCAAAGTACTTTTAGTTTAAATTTAAAACACAGAAGAGATCTTTCTAGTTAAATTTGGAACCCAGCAGAGAGCTTGTAATTTAAATTTCATAATAAGTCAGAGCCTAGCAGCAGCAAAGAGCTGTAATTTAAATCAAATCAGAATTAACTTAGCATAAAGGCAAAACAGGGTCAGTACTCTTTGAGCAACAAATAAAGTCTTCTAGAGACCTTTACAAAGAGGCCTTCTACCTAGGGGCAAGAGACCTGTGGAACTTTTTTAATAGGTGTTAACACCAGGTGGCAGGTCAAAAGGCCATTTTGAAAGACTCCTTCTATCCAAGCAAGGACTGTTAATCACCCAGGAAGTTGGTCAAAGCTTACCTCAGCAGCACAGGACAGGATACTGTGTAGCATCCCTCTTTTAATAAGTGTTATTTCCCTCCCTCCCTCTCCAACATCCACCCACCCCTGTGATAATCATAGCTTTATAGGTATTTACACATCTTAACGGAAAGGAGGTGCTCTCAGGTGAAAGCTCATTATCCAAATCAGTCATACACTAAGGGCCTGAGATTAATTAAGTTTCAGGTGAACAAGGTATATTAAACTTATTAGTTTTATTAGTATACATATCCATAGCCACCCTTAGTAAGTAAAGAACTTAGATCTAAACACAAGCTTAAAACTAAGATGCAGACAGCAGTCCAGCAGCGAGATGGGGGCTTTCCAGTCTTTTGCATTGAGTGTCACATGTATGATTTTCTCCCATTTGGTGAGAGGTCTTACGTGTGCACTAGGTGCAAGGAGCTCTTTGCTCTCAGGGAACGAGTCCGTTCTCTAGAGGCTAGAGTAGCAGACTTAGAAAACATAAGAAAGACAGAGTGGTACATAGACGAGACCTACAGGGATATAGTCCTGAAGTCCCACCTCCAGTCTGGCAGCATCCCTGTTGCCATGCAGGAGAGAGATCACGTGACAGGAGAGCATCACCCTGATGTGGCAGGAAGTAATCCTGTAACTAGGACCTGTCCTCCAGGTGATGTAAAGCCCTTTCGCACCGAGGAAGTTTCTTCAGGGCCATGTGCCCATGAGGGAAGCGTTAGGACAGCCGTTATGGTTGGTGATTCGGTCATTAGGCATGTAGATAGCTGGGTGGCTGGTGGACGTGAGGATCGCCTGGTAACATGCCTGCCTGGTGCGAAGGTAGCGGAACCACACGCGACACCTAGATAAGGTCTTAGATAGTGCTGGGGAGGAGTCTGCTGTCTTGGTACATGTCAGTACCAATGACATAGGAAAATGTGGTACGGAGGTTTCTGGTGGCTAAATTTAGGCTTTTAGGTAGGAAGTTTAAATCCAGAACTTCCAGGGTAGTGTTCTCCGAAATGCTTCCCGTTCCATGCGCAGGACCCAAAAGGCAGGCAGAGCTCCGGAGTCTCAATGCGTGGATGAGACAATGGTGCAGAGATGAGGGTTTGGATTTGTTAGGAACTGTGGAACATTCTGGGGAAAGGAGGGGCTCTTCCGAAGGGATGGGCTTCACCTTAACCGGGATGGAACCAGGCTGCTGGTATTAACCTTTAAAAAGGAGATAGAGCAGCTTTTAAACTAGATAATAGGGGAAAGCCAACAGTCACCCAAGAGCGCATGGTTCGGAAGAATGTATCCTTGAAGGATACTACCAAAAGCAGAGAGGTTCCAAAAAAGAGTAAATTAGCCCAAATGCCCTCGAGTATGGAGCAGACAGAGCTTAAAGATCCCAAATTACCCATGTCTACCAACAGCCAGATTAATATGAATAAAATACAGTCTCTAAAATACTTGTATGCAAATGCTAGAAGTCTAAAAAATAAGATGGGAGAGTTAGAATATATAGCACTAAATGAGAGGTTAGATATGATTGAAATATCAGAGACATGGTGGAAGGAGGATAACCAGTGGGACACTGTGATACCTGGGTACAAACTATATCATAATGATAGAGCTGATCAAATTGGTGGAGGGGTTGTGCTCTATGTTAGAGAGGGCATTGAGTCAGAAAGGATTAAAGTTTTGCAGGAAACAAAATCTGCTGTAGAATCTCTATGAATTGAAATTCCATGTAAAAAGGGGAAGGCAATGGCAGTGGGGGTGTACTATCGACTGCCTGGCCAGAGTGAACAAATGGATGATGAAATGCTCAAAGAAATCAAGGAAGCTAACAAAAGTTACAGTGCAGTAATAATAATGGGTGATTTCAATTACCCTGGCATCGACTAGGTCATTGTCATGGCAGGACATGCTAGGGAGATAAAGTTCCTAGATGAAATAAATGACTGCTTCTTGGAGCAGCTGGTTCATGAACTGACCAGAGGGGAAGCCATATTAGACCTAGTCCTTAGTGGAACAAGAGATCTAGTGAAAGATAAAAGGGTTTAGGTGACAAAAGGCAATAGTGATCATAGCATGATCGTGTTTGATTTAATTATTGGAGGAGGGATAGTAAGGAAATCCAAAGTACTGCCTTTTAACTTTCAAAAGGAAGACTATGATAAAATGAGGAAAATAGTTAAGAAAAAACTAAAAGTAGCTGTTGGAAAGGTTAAAAGACTACATCAAGCTTGGGTGTTGTTGACAACTACTATCTTGGAAGCCAAGACCAGCTGTATTCCACGCATTAAGAAAAGTGGAAAGGAGTCCAAAAAACTGCCAGCATGGTTTAAAGGTGAGGTCAGAGAGGCTGTTGTTGCCAAAAAAGCATCTTTCAGGAAATGGAAAAAGAAAAAAAGAGCCAAACGATGAAACCTGGAAACAGCACAAGCACTGGCAAGTCAAATGCAAGGTATTGATAAGGCAGGCAAAGAGAGAATTTGAGAAGAAGCTTGCTGCGGAAGCAAAAACATGAAATAAAGACTTTTTCAAGTACATTCAAGTACATTCATAGCAAAAAACCTGTGAGAGAGACAGTTGGTCCATTAGATGATAGAGGGGTTAAAGGGGTACTAAGAGGCGACAAGGCGATAGCGGAGAGACTGAATGAATTCTTTGCTTCAGTCTTTACTGAGGAAGATGTAGGGATGTTACCCATGACTGAAGTGGTATTTAAAGGTGCAAATTGAATTGAAGGAAATATCGATACATAGGGAAGATGTATTACAACTATTAGATAAACTGAAGAGTAGCAAATCACCAGGGCCGGATGGTATACATCCAAGGGTGTTGAAAGAACTGAACTATGAGATTTCAGACCTGATATTAGTAATCTGTGAATTTTCATTAAAATCATCTGTAATACCTGAAGATTGGAGAATAGCCAATGTAACGCCAATTTTTAAAAGGGTTCCAGGGGTGATCCGGGAAACTAGAGACCGGTGAGCCTGACGTCAGTACCGGAAAAAATGGTAGAAACCATCATAAAGAACAGATTTACTCAGCATGTAGATAGTCATTGACTAATGGGAGACAACCAACATGGCTTTAGACAAGGAAGATCTTGTCTTAATAATCTGTTATGTTTTTTTGAAGGTGTGAATAAACAGGTGGACAAAAGTGAGTCGGTTGATACAGTGTATCTGGACTTTCAGAAAGCCTTTGGTAATGTCCCTCATCAGAGACTTTTGGCCAAACTAAAGAGTCATGGAATAGGAGGCAGTGTACTATTGTGGATCCGGAACTGGTTAAAAGATAGAAAGCAGAGGGTAGGCCTAAATGGCCAATTTTCCTAATGGAGAAAGGTGAATAGTGGTGTACCCCAGGGATCTGTGCTGGGTCCGCTGCTTTTTGACATATTCATAAATGACCTGGAAAGTGGAATAACGAGTGAGGTTATCAAATTTGCAGATGACATAAAACTATTTAAAGTTGTTAAAACCCAAGAGGATTGTGGAAAATTGCAAGAGGATCTTGATAAATTGGAAGACTGGGCATCAAAATGGCAGATGAAATTTAATGTGGACAAGTGCAAAGTTATGCACCTAGGGACGAGAACCCAAACTATGGTTACAAGATGCAAGGTTCCGCATTAGGAACCAACACCCAGAAAAAAGATTTAGGCATCATTGTGGATAACATGTTAAAACCCTTGGCCCAGTGTGCAGCGGCAGCCAAGAGAGCAAATAGAATGCTAGGTATCATAAGGAAAGGAATGGAAAATAAAACAAAAGATATTATAATGCCTCTATATCGTTTCATGGTGAGACCACACCTTGAATATTGTGTGCAATTCTGGTCGCCGTATCTTAAAAAGGATATAGCGTTATTAGAAAAGGTTCAGAGAAGAGCCACAAAAATGGTAAAGGGGATGGAAGGATATTCCTATGAAGAAAGGCTAAAAAGGTTAGTGCTCTTTAACCTGGAAAAGAGACAGCTGAGGGGAGATATGATAGAAGTCTATAAATTAATGAACGGAATGGGACGGGTAAACGTAGATCGATTGTTTATGTTATCAGAATATAGAAAGTCTAGGGGACATGCAATGAAGCTACAGGGTAAACTATTTAAGACTAATAAAAGAAAATATTTTTTCACTTAACATGTAATCAAACTCTGGAATTTGTTACCGGAGGATGTAGTAAAGGCTGTTAGTGTAGCTGGGTTTAAAAAAGGTTTGGACAAGTTCCTGGAGGAAAAGTCCATAAACCATTATTAAGAAGGGACCCAGGATATCAATGCTTGACCCAGTGCAAGCATTGTGGAACCTGTGTCTTTTGGGGAAACTGCTAGGTATGTATGACCTAGATTGGCCACTGTTGGAAACAGGATACTGGGCTTGATGGACCTTGGTCTGACCCAGTATGGCATATCTTATGTTCTTATGTTCTTATGTCCATGCGGCCACGGCTCCGCTGGCAAAACGTACATCTCCTAAGCTGATGCTCACACTGACAGTGTTGTGCTCATGCAACTACACATTAATACAGATGAAAACAGATATGGTTAAACAAGCCATATTATATATACTAGTCTTTTGCATGCCCATAATACTATAAGGTTATCTAAGTGCACCAAAGCTATTGTGTAGGCAAGTGGAAAGTGAGATGTTTATCCTGGCAGATCCTGCAGCAAAACATACTTGGAATTGAAGTACACCTTAGTAATCCCTGCAGTGTGGTGAACGCTGAAAATAGTATAACCTATGCTAACTATGGGCCAGGAAACACTTAAACGGGTCCCTACGGCTATATGTCATAACATGTCCCTGTCGACAGTGCAAACTTCAGAAATACATGCCCAAAGGTAGCAGCATCTGTCCATACAAATAAGCACAATGCACAATGTTAAGACCTCTGATGGTGTAGTCAGATATGTATCAGTGCTATTTGCACTGCAGCCTGCCCCCACTCTGAGGGTCCTCCACCACTGACAGGGACATGCCCTGCTTTGTTGATGCAGAGCAGCTTTTCAGAATATACTGCTCTTTCTCATTGGCTCCTGGTGATACTGAGGTCAGCCCTACAGTCCATGTACTGGTCAGGCATACATGTCCCCCCAGATTTATGAATCAGCACACCGGGGCCTCCCCTGCACCCCATGCCACACACACACACACAAAAAGACACACACACACGCGCACACACACACACACACACACACACTCTTGCTTGCAGTCACAAAGAAGATACCTCTGCCCTGAACCTATGAACAACTGCTGGTATAACATAATGGCACCTCAGAACTACACATCTGATCTGCGTTCCTCAGCCAAATACAATTCTGCTCCATTCTATCTCACATACCATACCTACAGCTATATTCTCATTTTTCTGAACACTGGACTTGTTAGCCAGAATAAAGAATACTGCAGTGCTTTCTATTTCTGTAGGAGTGTTTTTTTTATTGTTCCTTAGCATTACAAATGTCCCTCACCTGTGCATTCTGTTCTTTATAACTGCATCCAGACAGCAGGCACACCAGTTCAGTACTGACGTGTCATAGACATTCATTTATATGGAACATGTTGAAGATCAGAGCAGAACTTTTTCCAAGTCCCGGTGTTATTCCACGTTGCCACTGATATAACGTAGGCATCCACGAGAAACCCTCAGGACATACATGATCCTTTCCGGAATATGCTTTGTATGTCTCCGTTACTTGTCACACCCCCATTCCATCACCGTTCCACCCCCTCCTGCCCACGTTCTGAGATCTCCGTTTTCACGCTGTATACATGCAGGGCCTTGTGGTTTAGGAATATGGCTCTAGACATTTTCACAAAGAAAAGTCTACCCCACACGTCCAAGTGGCTTATTTGCCTTTTGGAATGACCTCTATGTTAGGCGGACAATTTTGAAACAGGCCGTTTATGCAGGCGTGGGTTAATTTTAACAGAAAGCCTATGTGAAAAGTGCAAAAAGGTGCCTATTTATGCCTGTTTTATAAAGACAATTCCAACTAATATTCTCTTTTCCTACATTAGAACCTTAATGAAGCTTTCTTCACATAGTCCTATATGGGAGGACACTTCATGGATAATATTCAAACATTGAATCTACATCATAGATTTAATCATTAGTCCCTTTAATTAATAAACATTTTCATCAAAAGTAATAGTTCATACTTGTTTGCTCCTTTTTTAATCAATATTAATCTTCTTTCAATATCTTTAAAACCATATATCTAAAAAGGTCAACTTATCTGTATAAAACTTTGTCCTTCTGTGGTTCCTTGTGATCTTAAAATCCTAAAAATTCTGATACCAAATATCCCCCATTAAATTTAAATAAACTTTTTGTTGGAGCTAGTCAACCCAGTGCATGGAATCATTCCTAACACCACTGTGACGTCTCCTTTTATTAAATAGCTTTATGTGATTAAAAATCCAAACTTAGCTTCATATTTGTGTCCAAGCATTGTAGCTAAAGTTTGCCAGAAGCACAGAAGTGACGACATGGCTCATGTTTCGGGTTTATACCAAACTCTCAAAAACCCTGCTTCAGGTCCATCCATTACTGGCAAATGACAATTCTTCAGCAAGAAACCAAACCAGGGATGTAACTTGCCTTTTAATCTTCGACGTCTGATGTCAGTTTCAACTGAAGATCACAAAGAGCCAATCAAAATGCACAATCACCGAAACCAAGAGAGAGGTCTCACTAAACAGAGAATTCCTCAATGGAGTCGCGAATTTGCAGAATAATAATGCATCAGGTAATAGTATGCCAGTCAATTTGAAGATTCAAGCCATCAGGGGCAACCAAATTTAATAAATAAATCCATCTTTGCTCACGCCATTACAAATGCTACTCGTGATCTCCTCCTCTCGGATCAGCAGGTACATAATAACGCTTAAGCCCCACATAATGTGTATTTGTACATAATGTATATAGTTTACACTGTTCTGTATTAACACTAGTTGTTTATCTTATTGTTATTTGGTCATATGATGTTTTATGTAAAACAAACTCCGATTTGTTAACTGTTGTTTATTGTGAACCGCAACTGAACTATGGAAGATGCGGTATATAAATCATTGTTAAATAAATAAATAAATAAATAAATAAATAATCCAGCACTCTCCAGCGCAAGGAGCCAAAATCATGACAGGCAGTTAAGCAGTGATCCACTATAGGGGCAGAGAGAGATTTAGTCCTTAATCTGGAAGCATGTTCAGAAAGACGAATTCACACCGCACGTTTAGTGTGACCTACATAATAGAGTGAACAAGGGCATACTATTAAATATACTACAAAAGTAGAGGTACAATCCGTATGCCATAAAGTTGTAAAAGTCCGAGATGTGCGAACATCAGTCCAGTCGGGACCCAATAAAGCTAGCGAGCAATACACACAATTACCACAAGCAAAATGCCCTCTATCCACATGCGCCTTTAATGGGTGATCTATCAAAGAAGTGGTTTTCATGAGCAGATCCCGAAGATTTGCTTTTCGTGAATATGCAATTTGTAAAGATTTCTCTCGAAAGCAGGTATGCAATCCTAAAATGGGCCAAAAGCGATGAAATAGCTTAGTAACCTGTGTCATATCCCTAGTATAAGGGAGAACACCCGTAACCACATAATCTATAGATTTGGATCCTACTGGGGTACAAAGCCATTTGCGATGTAAGTGTCTTGCTCTCTTATATGCCCTTTAAACCACGGAAGGGGGATACCCCCTCCGAGCTAAACGTGCTTTTAACTCCTCAGCATGTAGATTAAATTCCTGTAAGGTCGAGCAGTTTCGTCTAAGACGTAGAAACTGCCCGAAAGGCAAGCCTTGTTTTAAAGCCCGTGGATGAAAACTGTCATAAAGAAGCAATGTGTTTCGTTGCACCGGCTTACGATATAATGTTGTCTCAAAACCCTGAGGGGTCAAGGTGACCATAACATCCAAAAATTGTAGACATCGAGGGTCAACCTGCACTGTGAATTGAATTCTAGCCACATGAGTATTCAACCTTTGCACAAAGCGGTTCAAGTCGATACGTGTCCCCATGCAGAGAAAAAAAATATCATCAAGAAAACGCTTCCAGAACGGGACAAATTTAAACGCCGGATCAGAATATACATAAGACGTTTCAAAATCAGCCATGTAAATGGTTGCAATCGATGGGGCTACCGTAGCCCCCATCGCTATTCAATGTATCTGCTTGTAAAATTTCTGCTGGTGCAAAAGAAATTGTTATTCAAAACCAGATCCAATAAGTCAAGCAAAAAAGATCTTGGTATTCTGTCTGGAAGAGACAATGGGTAATCACGTAAACATAAGAGCTCCTCCCGTTGATCTATATTGGTATATAATGCCTGTACATCAAGGGATACCAAGTAAGTGTAAGCATTCACTTCCGTGCATTCCTGCAACTGATTAAAAAAATTGCCGGTGTCCCTGATGTAGGAACGAACCTTAGCTGCCGCAGGTTGTAAAAAAACGTCGCAAAATTTGGAAAGGGGCTCAAGCAAAGAGTCCCTACAGGACACGATAGGACGCCCCCGGTGGGTCCTGTAGTGACTTGTGCACTTTTGGAACCAAATAAAAAATTGGCATTTTTGGATGTTTTTTCACAAGGAAATCCAATTCATGCTTTGTAATCCAATTTCGAAAAAATGCTGTAGAAGCTATTGAATGGATCTGCATCGGGATGGCCTCTTTAGGATCCATAGGTAGACTCATATAATTGGTACAATTATTCAAATGAATATCAATCTCCCTCTGATATTGATCCATCGAAAGGAGCACTGTTGCACTACCTTTGTCTGCTCTTCTAACAACGATATCAGAATCAGCCAATTGTTTCACTGCCCGATAATGGTCCACAGACAAATTGGAATAAAAGCAGGATTTCAGCTGTTCCCGTATGCGTAGATGTTGTAAAACAAGATCCTGATAAATGGAAATGGTCCGATCAGGAGTCCCCAAAGGTAACCATCTAGATGGATTTCTTATAAGTGAGTGGTCTGCAACCCCCGAAATGCCAGAAAAATGTTGAATAACACGTAATTTTTGGAAAAATTTGTGTAAAGCCACCCTAGTGGCAAATCCATCATACCTTGAAGTGGGGACAAAAGAAAGGCCCATTTCCAAAACTTGAAGTTGAGGTGTGGACAAAGATTGTCTGGACAGATTTATGACTGACGTCACAGTGGTGTTAGGAATGATTCCATGCACTGGGTTGACTAGCTCCGACAAAAAGTTTATTTAAATTTAACGGGGGATATTTGGTATCATAATTTTTAGGATTTTTAGGCTTGAAGCCACTGCTTTAACCACTAGGCTACTCCTCCACTTTAATAAGAAATCTGTTTGCTACACTGCTGCCTTAAGCTTTTGGTGTTTGTACGTTTCCTTTTTTCCACCATTTATTCCCCTGTTTTATAAAGCAAAGTTGACACATACCTTGCTTTATAAAATGGGCATATCATAGGCCTGTGAAAGCACATGTCAATCTAAGCCAACCCTTATAAAATTACCCTCTATGCTTCTGTGGTGTGCATGTTTATGTGTGTATACCTCCAGGCAATTTTCTAAGTATTGTCTATGTTTTACGTGGAAAAAAAATAAAAGCTTATAGAACTACCTCCTTAAAGATCTGTACAGGCATACATTCTAAGAATGTTTCCTAAAGATCTTGTGCAGGTGCACTTAACTAATCTTTTTCAGGATGTCCACAACAAATATGTAGGTTCACTGTATGGAAATCTGTTTCATGCATACTCACTGTGACAAGCATGAAAATCAAATCAAATAAAAAAAGAAGATGGGAGATATAATAGAGACCTTCAGATACTTTAAAGATACGGAGGGGAGGGGGAGGGGTAGCGAGTTAGCAGACTCGCTAACCAGCTAAAATGCATTCTCCACGATATTCAGCGGCATTAACCAGTTAGTGCTGCTGAATATTCCTG
The DNA here is from genome assembly GCA_033557465.1 of Ichthyophis bannanicus. Taxonomy (NCBI): domain Eukaryota; kingdom Metazoa; phylum Chordata; class Amphibia; order Gymnophiona; family Ichthyophiidae; genus Ichthyophis; species Ichthyophis bannanicus. Next base: position 1,381,577,212 of record CM066032.1, on the reverse strand, counting down.
TGGACTGCTTTAAAAAAGTCCCTGTTAAAATGGGATGGTCTATGGGTAGAGCAGGGGCAGCGACAGCGCTATCTTGTTAGTGACAATCTTCAGCTGCTGACTAGCGTAAGTGGTTAAAGTTAGGACGGGTAAAACCAGTTATGGCTGAATATCGCCACTAAGTGGATATGGGCATGGTGGTTCAGCAGCCCGGATATTCAGCAGCAGAAACTTGATGTCTTCTGCCACTGAATATCCGATCTTAGTTAAAGCAGTAGTGGCTAGGCATTTTATTTTGTCTAGCCGCCGTCGCTGTTGCTGAATATGCCCAACATAAATAATATAGAAGAAACAAACATTTCTTTCAGTGGAGAAGAAATTATGAATTCATGAGACATTGTTCAAAGGGGCTAGACTAAGAAACAACATACTAAAACATTTCTTCAAGAAAGGATGATCAGTATATGTAGGTATTAGAGCCCCATAGCTATAAGAATTCAAAAATCCATGTGATGGTCAAACCTGAGATTGAATAGGCTCTGCCTGATTGACCGGCCTTCTGCTCCTCATCTGCCATCATGTTCTCTATTTCTATGTAAAATGTGTTTACAAAAAATTCTTGAAAGCTAAGCAAAAAACCCTAGGTAATCACATGATGGATCTAGAAGGGACTTGTTGACTTTATAAGTTGCCCTGATACGGTGCAACTCCTCAGATTTTGCTATTAAAATCATTTTTAAAAAGTTAACTACTAATCCTTTCTTGTGGCATATCTAACTCAATGGAAATTGAAGTGAAGCTATGATATCATTTACTGGTGCCTCAAGGCATGCTGACTGCATCAAATATTTTTGTTGTCTAGTCACTTGGTGGTAATTGCAATGCTTGACTTTTAGATATCTGTTCTTAAATTAAACTGTGCCATAATTTTCTTTTCAGATGTTTAAATTATTGGCAAAATCATATGCAAGTGCACATCCAGTAATGTCGGATAAATCCACTGAGAGATGTGGTGGTAACTTTGCTAGTAAAGATGGTATTATAAATGGTGCTGAATGGTACAGTTTTGCAGGAGGTAAGCCTGTTGACAAGGATGACCATTAAACTTTATTGGGTTTGAAGGATTTGAAAACTAAGGGGCCCTTTTACTAAAGCGCTGTAACGCTGTGCACTTACAAGATATTAGATGCAGAAAGTAACACACTGTGACTGCAAAACCTGCACACTGACTGTTGGAAGCACTCCCAGCATGTTTCCATATAGTTACCACTCAATCACTTTACTATGCTCTAATACTATGTACGGACAGCTAACACGGATGCATTTACCTTGTCCTCTTTTGGAGGTGATAAAGTACATTTGTGCCATCTGCAGGAGGCAATAAGGCCAGGTCCTGCCACACAAACAGTGAAGGAGCCAGCAGAGGCACTAGCAGCACAATAAAGGAGCTGTGGAGGTAGGGGCGCCTAGATCTTCCATCTGGCAAGAGCTGAATGCAATAGACCATTTGTTAACTATAATAATGTTGCCACACCACCTCCCGATTGTGCCCTTCCACAGGCCAAACTGGATTTGCAGCAGAAGTGATTAAGTGCAATCTTACAAGTTGCGTAATAAAAATGGCTTTAAGTTTCTATTATTTTTAGGAATAAAGAATCGGTATCAACCATGCATGTTCCTAATATATTGTACGTGGTGACAACAGCAATACCAACATGAATTCATTTTAAAATCATCAATTGGTTTATTCTTCAAAATACAGGGATGGCAGATTTCACTTACCTTCACACCAACTGCTTTGAAATTACCGTGGAGCTGGGATGTGACAAATTTCCCACTGAAGATGAGTTGTATTCAGCCTGGAAAGACAACAAAGAGTCTCTTCTGACCTTTATGGAAATGGTACTTAATTTGACTTCACATATTCTCTTATATGGATAGCATGCTGTGGGCTTTTCTATAATTGTCATCCTGATATGCAGGCAAAATTATTCACATACTGCATGTTCGTGCCCTGAGTTTATAAGGACTGTGCGGAGGTGTTCCCAGAGGGGTCAGAGCAAGGCTTGCATTTTCTAGGTATAATTTTGAAAATATAACCACCTTCATGTAAATTAACTTAGAGAATTTGGGCTTACCGTGAATCAGATATAAATATATGTACATAGTTCTCCTGGAGTCGGCTTTAAAATAGACATATATGCTTACTTTCACTTTGCTTTGTCCAGATTTCACTGGATTTTCAATGTGGGTACATTTTACTCACACATGCACTTCTGAAATTATCCCATTACTTATCATCTTTTCTGGAGACTTAAATTGATGGTAGAGCATTGTTATATTTTAATTGTCCCTGAATTCCTGTGATTGAAGCAAGAGATGTACTGTAGGCGTGAAGAAGAGATTATATTTATTTAACTAGGCTTATATGCCGTTTTTCTACCAGTCAAAGTGGTGTATATTCAGGTACTGTATATAATTTTTCCCTTGTCCCCGAAGGGCTCACAATCTGTTTTTTTTTTATAGTATAAATTAGGGAAGTAGTCCATATGGACCAGGAAGCACAAGATGGCAATATCTACTGTATATAATTATCAATCTTTGGTTTCTCTGTGGATAGTGTGACGTTATTTCAGTGTTACCAAATGCTGTCATGGAGACACACTTAGCCACTTGGGATGTGGATAGAGCTAAATGTTTGGTTTGTTTGGGGTTCAGCAGCCTTTTTTAGATTTTCATATTCATTCTGTTTGTTTCACACATTCATTTTCATACAAAATTTGAATGTCCATTGAAACTGTTTAAGGCATGCTAATCAACTTTACAAATATTAATTGGTTAGCCTGTGTTAAATCAAATTTGTGGACATTAGTTTTCTAAGGAGCTTGTTTACTAAGCAGCAGTAGGTGCTTCCGACCGATATCAGAGCCGCAGCCCCATTGGAAGCTGCTACCGCTACTTAGCAAACAAGCCCCTAAGACATGCTAAGGACCCGAATGCACACTAATGAATCACATCCCTATTAACTTTCCCTTTCAGGGTATCCACAGATTTGCATTCATTAAAGGGTCAGTGTACTCAAGTCTATCTCATGTATATTCATTGTGGCAATCCTAAACTCTTAACGGTAAAGATGTGCTTCCAAAAGAGGACTGGACCATACTGACATAATATATGCTACATTTCTGTGTTGCACAAATTATCCACAGATCACAGGTTGGGAACCATTTTAGAACATCCATACACCAACTGGGAAACTAAACAAGCCAGATTACTGCTGATCCCTGCATATAAACTCAGTGTTAACGGAACACTTGGCCTTGGTCACACACTCAGAACATAGATAGACCCTCACCACGTATGGAATAAATTACCACAAACTAAAAATGCAAATATGTAGATAAAGATTGAGTTCATGAGTGGAGTTTCTGAGAAGAGGTGAAGGACTCTACACAATACAACACCAGGGAAACAGAACGATGTAGATACCCTTGTTCTTTGCAAAATATAAAGATACAGCATGTAAATATGAAAGACTATAGCCATTTCATTCTCTAATCATGTTAATCACAGTCTCTGGTTTTTGCCTTCCTCTGTCTTCTTGTAACTTGTTTTCTAGGGTCTCCAGTTCATCTGCCATATCTCTCACCTCCTGTGTTCATTATTTCCTTCCATTTCAGACATTGATCTTTTCCTTTCAGCATTCTTCCATTTATATTTTTCTATCAACTCAGATCTGACTTCTTTCTTCTTACCATTCAGTCCTCAATCTCCCTCTTCTTACTGCTTCGATCTACTACTACCTTTCAACCCTAAACACAGTCATACCTTTCTCCATCTCTCTCCTTTCCCATCCTTTTATTCCTCATTTCTCTGCCCCCACATATCCATCATCTCTCCCTTCTCTATTCCCCTGTCCAGTGTCTCTCCCTTGGTCTCTCTTCTCTCCCATTCAGTATACTCCTCTCTCTCTCTCCCTCATCCAGTGCCTCTCTCTTTTTCTTACCCCATCCCTCATGTGTCCAGTAACTCCTCACTCTCCCTCCCTCCCTCTCTATCCCCATCCCCCTATCTCTTTATGTCAATATCTCCCCCTATCTCTCTCTCTTCCCAATGTGTCCAGCATATCTTCTCTCTCTCTCCCTCTTCCTGTTCCCCACATGTCCATTATCTCCTCTCTCACTCTATGCCCCCAAATCCAGCAACCTCTCTCTTCGTATCCTCCCTATGTTTCAACCCATCCAGCATTTCCACTGCATCTCCATATTACCCCTCCCCATATCAGCATCTGCCCGACATCTCCCTAAGCCTCTCATGTTCATCTCCCTATGTCCCCCTGAATCCAGCATCTCCCTCCATCCCCCTATGTTCCTCACAAGCAGCATCTGCATTTCATCTCTATATGTTCCCACCATGTCCATCATCTCCTCTCCATCTCTCTATGCCCCCTGTGTCCAGCATGTGCCCTCCATCTACTTATGTTTCCCCCCATGTCCACTATTGCCCCTCTATCTCCCTATGCCCCCATCCATGGACTTATTTATTTATTATGTCCATCATCTTGTGTCTCCCTTACTTCCTCGTCCTGGTCTATGCCACCACCACAGCATCACCCAGTGTGAACATTGAATTGTATTGTGCTGCATTAGAAACTGTAGCCTACTTTGGGCTCATTTTTTTAGGAAAAAAAAAGGCAGCATAGAAGTATGATAGGAAGGAAAGGGAAATTTAGCTCTTTGCCCTAGGATCAAGAACTATTATATTTGACCTAAGATCAAGAACACACCTATATCACGCCCTGGTCATTTCCTGTTCATCCAGTTCTAGCATGCCTCAGAGTAAAAGCAGTTTTCTTACCTGTAGCAATTTCAGTACTGATCATCATTTCTAACATTGCTTGCCTGGAGGCATACGGTTTGATTTCTGTTACACTGTGTGGATTATTTTTACTCGTTCACACACGCAAATCTATTTTGAGATAGAATGCAAAACTGTGGAAAAATACATCTAGGGCATCGTTTTAATATGAAATTATTTTCAGAATTTCCAAATGTAAAATTTAGCATGCCATTTTCAGTTCAGACATGTACATTTTTTCTATACTTCCCTTCCTTTATAGGCTTTGAGTCTCCAGAATTTCTTTCCAAGATGCCGATTTTTTTACAGGTCTCTGGGAAGACGGGGGAGTGAGGGTTGCTTAGGAAATCTTTTGCTTTTGAATTTCAAACATTGATGATCTTCTCTTGAATAATTGTCTTCCAGCTCTCCTCTTGAGTCTTCAGCCATCTTGACTGGAGCCACACCTATCTGAGCTTCAGCACTGCTGTCCTAGCCGAACATTGATATAATCATCTTTGCTTTTACGTCACTTAGGGGTATGTTTACTAAAACCCCGTTAAAGTGCGGGCCGCGGTAGTGTGCGGGTGCCATATAAGGAGTGGGCGTTTCCTGCTGAAGAAGAGAATCCAGAATTTACATATGCGCTAAGGTGCGCGGCACCCTTGTGCGCCCCACACATTAGCGCATCGGATAGCTGCGCGGGAGGCATAAGTGGCGCGCTGATGTGTACACAGACAAGCAGAGCCACAGCACAATGGTCAAGGCACTTAACAATGGTGCAGGGATCAGGAGTTCGATCCCCCACAGTGCCCAATGAACAAGGTTGGCTGAGGCATTAAGTTATGAGGCACAGAAATACTGGGCAGCATAAGGCAGCACACTAATGTTTTTGGCGGCATATTAATACTGGACGGCATAAGGCGGCGCGCTGATGGGCATAAGGTGGCGCGCTAATTTTCTAGGAGGCAGGTCAATATGGTGAGGCATAAGGTGGCGTGCTGATGAGCAAACCAAAGAGCAGAGCCACAGCACAATGGTCAAGGCACCTACCAATGGTGCAGGGATCAGGGGTTCAATCCCCCACAGTGCTCAATGAACAAGGCTGGCTGGGGTGTTACTTTAGGAGCCAGCCTAATATGGGGTGGCATGATGATGGGCATTAGGTGGCATGCTATTGATTTAGGAGGCTTTTTAATATTGGGCGGCATCAGGTGGCACACTGATATGCAAGTCCAGGAACAGAGCCACAGCACAATGGTTAAGACACTGACCAATAGTGCATGGTTTATGGGTTCAATCCCCCACAGTGCCCAATGAACAAGGCTGGCTGAGGTATGGTGTATTATGGGGAAGATTGCTTTAGGAGGCATTTTATTTCTATTTTAATTATCATTAATAGCAAACGCACTCCCAAATTGTGTTAACATAAGGCACCCTATAAGGCACATTTTAAAGTCACTGTCCGCCAAGGCACCCTAGAATGTTGCTTATAGGGCACCCTATAAGTTGCGTCACAGGAAAAGGTATAGTGCCCCTTATATGGACGGAAACCATAAGGTGCCCTATAGGGCGCCCTATAAAGCACCCTCATAGGCACCTTATGGGTACAGTACGCTGAGGGTGTTTTTGCTGGCAGCAAAATATGTACATCAAAAAACAGATAATGCTTTGGACAACCCTATCACATAGCCCCACTGTGGGTTTGAACCCATGACCTCTGACTTCACAGGCAATGACCTAACTTTTGGGTTACAGCTCTATAGCTACTAGCAAGCCCCTGGCTGGCTGCAGAGAGCCTGCATGTCACCACACAGACAGTCTGCTGAGGTCACCAGGATAGGGTTAGCCCACCCATACCCATGATGCACTGCACATGCAAATCAGCTGTCCACAGATGAACACAAGATGGGGAATGCACCCCCACAGCACCTCGGCCTGGTAGGGGGCAGTGACCGGGTGCATCCACACAGCACCTCGGCCTGGTAGGGGGTACTGACCGGGTGTTTTACTGGCACAGAGTAGCTACACACCGGCACATTGTGCGGGTACTGTGCTCAACCTGAGTGTGCGATGAGGCACCCAGGACCAGGTCCACAACACCTTCCATAGCTGAAAGAGGCCATGCTGGAGGTCCAAAGCAGTGTTAATGTGTGAGTTAGGTAGTTTCTGCACAAACACCTTGGATATCTCTGTCTGTCTCAGTCAGGTGTAGCCCCCATGGACCCCCAGGAGGATCATGTACCACCACCACCACCACCACCCTCCTCCTCCAGGGGCTGAAGGTGGCAAACAGGGTCTCCCATCAATAGATCCACATTCTACCTCCCTGCAAAGGTGGCAGTAGAGGGGAACATCAACCCCTGTCTTGCTGAGGAACAGACGCCCCACAGGGCAGTCAATGCAGCTCTATAAGCATCCATAACACAATAGCAGACAGACATTAGGCCAGGATATGGTAAGCTGCACCCCACCACTATCTGATATTCTCCTGCAGCAAGCCATCAGACACTGCAAGCTGCTCCAACAAGACACATACCAGCTGCAAACAGTCTGCTAGTTAGTCTATAGTGCATTTTCCCAGTGGAGACGCATGCACCCAAAACTGGTATGTCAGCATACACAGCAAGCAGATAAATCAGTGACTGGGCCCCAAAAGGAAACCCATATCTATCACATGAGAAAGATACTAGATAGCACTATGGGGGTGCCTAGCCATGCTGTGGTCACTGCACAGTCAGGGTGAGAGTGAGGTCACCCTGTCTGTGTAGGTGGTGGCCGGGCACTAAAATGTCCCAGTCAGTGCCCTATGCCCTGTGCAGATGCACCCTGGCCAGGCCACCCTGTCCAGCCTATACCCATGGTACCTTGCTCCTCATTATGCACATTGGCAGCCCAATACTGGCAACAGTGCTGGCAGTGTGGGATGTGGAAGGTGTTTGCAGCCACCACACACTGGATAGACATACAGCCACCCCCACACCTATGCCAGCATTGTGCTACTATAGAGGAGTTCAGCAGCCATACCCACCACACCAGTCCTGGGCACAGCACAGGCATGGATATGGTACGCAATACTGTTGGGGGTCACTCCCCAGGGTGGTAAACACTGTCAGAGACCAGACCTGAAGCACACACCGCAGACATCAGAATGATTGTTGTGATGGAGCTCAATCAGCAAACTGTGCTTAACGTAGGAATTGCTATCTGCCAGTTATCATGGGAAACGTTAGCTAGCTGTATACCGTATACCCAGGTGTAGGGTGGCATTGCTAAGTTATGCAACTGCTAGTATTGGGAGATATAGGCAGGGCCCCAATGTCCTGCCTCTCCAGGAGGCATTGGCCAATGGGGCCTGTGGGGGTGTGTGTGGGTGTGTCTGGCCCTGTTGGCTGCTGCTTTACGGCAGAGTTCCCTAACTCCAGTCCTGGTGTTCCAAACACTGTTCGGGTTTTCATGCTGTCCCTCATAATTATGCATGAGCTACATCTGCATACCATGGGGGTGGTGCATAGATATTCAGCACAGGCATCTTTATTAGAGGCAGCATGGAACCTGAATGGTATGGGGCCCTCCAGGACTGCATTTGGGAGACTCTGCTCTAGGTAATGCGCCTGTTTATGGTGTCTGTGTTTGGTGTGGTAAAATATAAGCGTATTAACCATGCGTATGTTCTTAGCAATAAAGGTTTGTCCTTACTATCACGGTTTATTTGTTGGAAAAATATGTGGACAGGTGTGGCAGTGGCCCCAGCTGGCTTTTGAACCTGTGATCTTCTGTTCTTGCACACACTGTCTGTGTGCACTGCACCACCGTGTTCCCACAGATGTGTTGCATTCCCTGGGGAGTCCATGACTGTACATCCGACAGAGCCTGTCTGTTGCGGTGGATGGTGCCAGCCTGCACAGGCCTAGGCCACTGTGTGCTGTGGCTTGCAGCCACTGGCCCCTCCACCACCTGTACCCTTCCGCCAACATGCTGCCATGTCCTTATCTTGGTAAAAGCATATGACCTGATTGAGTTGTGGCACTCCAGGAATGCATTTGGGGGACTCGGCTGTAGGTAATGCCCATTGTTATGGTTTGTGTGCGGTGTAGGGTAAAATATGGGTGTTTGAACCATGCTTATGTTCTCTGCAATAAAGGAGTGTCCTTACTATCACTGTTTAGTGGTGGTTAAAACTATGGGGACTGGGTTGGCAGGAGCCCCAGCTGGGATTTCAACCTGTGACCCTCTGGTCTTACACCACACTGTGGCCACAGAGACAGTGCAGTCCCTGGAAATAGGAATCCTGGCTGGACGAGTCAGAAACCCTGCTCTGCACAATTGTACTGTGGGCTCATTTACCTTGTATGGAGACAAAAGTGCAAATAAGCCTCAAAAATGACCTCGACCAAAGGGGCAAAAACCCATGATCAAGCTGGCCAACAGTGATATCACTGGGCAACCATAAATAACACTCCCAGGAGAGCTCCAATAAAATGAAATGCTTTTTGAAAAGGTCAACGGAGTGTAGACCCTTCCAAAATTAATTTCCTTTTTTTGGAGCTTTCCTGGGAGTGTTTTTTATGGTTGCCCATTAATATCACTGTTTCGCAGCTGGATTATAATTTTTTAGGAATTTGTTGTGGTCATTTTCCATTTATATTTGCTATTTTGTTCTGTGCACATGTATCACACTGCTCACGTTTTGCAGGTTTCCCCGGTTTTGCTGTACATTGCTGACGGAAATGGTTTCTCTTCCCTTTAAATCGGCTCTAACGCGTGGGTTTCACTCGCGGTATTTTTTTTGCCGAAATTCAGCCCCGCTCCTGTGCGGGGAGCCTCTCCCCTCCCACTCTCCACCCATTGACCCCGTCCCCCCGCCCCTCGGGAGCCTTCCTCCGCCCTCGGAATGCCTTTCCACGACTCTATCGCACATCAGCGCGCCGCGCTCTTGTGCGGGCAGCGCGCACACGTGCGGGCGGCGCGCATGTGTGCGGGGCACCAAAAACGCACTATTAGCGTGTGCTAAGGTACCTTAGCGCACGCTCAAGTGCGCCCCGCACAATTGCGCGGTTTAGTAAACATACCCCTTAGTCTCAAAATCTTCCTTGGATAGGGGTTATGTCTTTTGCCTCTGCTGTATGTCACAACCCTTTTCTGAGTCTATATCAATAATGCTTTATAAATCATTGGAACAACCATATAAATTATATGGCTTCAGCTGATGAAACTGCAGGGGAAAGTATTTCTCATTATAACTGTTAGTTTGACCTTCTGTCCAGCTAAAACTTGACAGGTTGTATTTAAAAGATGATATAAGTATTCCAATTCTATTTTTTATGATCCTATTTAAGTAAACTCTTATTATTTGTGGTGAGTAGAATCAGTTCATGAACGTTACTACCCAGACCACCAAACTCATTTTATTTTACAGCTGTCTGATGAAAGTGACTTTTAATGAGACTAACTAGGGATGAATTAAATCTGTCTTTATTGCACATCAAATCTTCTATATATGAAGATGCAAGAAACAATCAGTGTCTGCTCTAGAAAACCATTTTCTACTTTTGAGCAATACAGAGCAGTAACTAAAACTAACATTTAGATTAGCGTGACTGAATTACTTCTGGTATGAATAAAATCTGCCAAAATCAATTGAAGTTTTTATCATTTTGATACTTGCCAGATTAATTTCTTAGGAGCGAATGCAATTATCCCGTAAGGTTCAACAGTATTTTGGTAAAAATAAAAACACAAAATACCCTCTTTTGAAAAGGTTTCTCCCATTCTGTCTGCAGAAAAGCTTTTAGTTATAAGAATTAGGGATTTACAGAGGGGAAAAAAATCTGCTTGTTTTCAGTTTGCTTGGCCTTTTGGGTATTTTTTTGGTTTCACACATTTGTTTTAATACACATTTTAACACACATTAACACTTTTTAATGCTTATTAATTGGCTTAACATACATTAATGAGCATAAAGTGGGGAAAGTACTGAGCTGCAGTAAAATATTGCAGTTTACTGCTGCTTGGTATGCCATGGGAGCCACTACCTGTGGTAACTCAGTACCGCATGTTAGTAACTGCCACTGTAAATCAATAAAATAGCTTGTTATCAAACTGCATTATTCTGCAACCCTGCCCACTAGGCCACTAACAGCTGACCCATCTCATGGGAACCCTTTCTTAAAGGGACTGGTGGGTTAAAAAAGAAGCATGGTCCAGGTGTCCCCCACCCAAGCGAAGACACCATACCTCCAAAGATACCAATTATGGGTGAACCAATTAATGAAAACGTGCACGTGCACATTTTTATTGTCTTTTTCAGGTAGGTTATTAGGTTTGTTTGTTTTTATTTTATCTTGGTAAAAAAATGTTTTAATTTTATCATGATGGCAAATATCTTTTTGCCAAAAAAATGTCAAACACAATTAGAGCATATCTCCTTCTCTTTATTCAAGTACTGGATATACCACCATTTGAGCAAAGCTTTGTCGGTATAATGGTCTACAACAGGGAAACAAAATGGGTAAATAATTAGGGGCATGTTTTTAAAAGTGCTGTAAGGTTTTTCACTTACCACATATTATATGCAAAAAATACTTTCTGGCAAGTGCAAAGCCCCCACTGTAAATGCACGGGTTGTGCCCAGCCTTTGCCCTGCATTTATCACACAGGAGAGACACCTACCATATGGGCCTGCGTTCCCCATCTCAGCATAGGAGCACCCAGTCTACTTGCTGAGGCAGGGAATGTGGGCCCAGCTCCAAAAAGGTTTTTAAAAATCATACTGCGCCATACTCTCTATTGCTCTCTAGAGAAAACAATATGGCATTAGCATTTTATAGGTTCAGCATCACATGATTAAGACATCGTAACTTTAAAACAATGTCTACCATTCAGTTTTTTGAGTCAAGGCAACAGGGGTCATTGTATTTAGTTGTAAAATCCAATATTGTTCCCTATAGTGTAACCAACAGTTCCAGTATCCCCCATGCCAGTTTTCAAAGATCCTATCGATCACCCTCCATCATATATCTAGAACAGAGTGGCCTTCATCCAATCAATGCTGGACCAAGGAAGCACCCAAATTCTTTGTCATAATTCTGCTCTTCTACTCATTAAGTCTTAATCTAATTTTCCATTTCATCCTTCCAAAATACAACAAGAAGCAAGGGCAGGTTATAACATACAGTAGATCACATAATCTGAACTAAAGTTAATTTCAACAGATGACTCAAACATTTCAGCATTGGCAAACATTTCTTTAATTACCAGCAGTAATAGTGGAATGATGCCAAGAGCAGTGACCACATGGTTTATGTTGTCCAGTCTGCTTATGATTTTTAATAAAATACTGCTACTACATCTATTGCCATTTATCATTTATATAGCACTACAAGGCATACATAGTGCTGTACAAACATGTAAAGAAGACAGTCTCTGCTCGTAGAGCTTACAATCTAATCAAGACAGAACAATACAAGAGACACAAGGGGGTAAGAACAAGGTATTAGGATCCTAATGCGGCCTGGAACTCGATAGTTGCTCCCTTATTTTCTGTCCACGGTAGTATGCGATCATCGTGAAAAAAATCTCATACAAAGTTAAATATGCTAGAATGAAAATACAGCAGATGGAAATTTAGAAGCAAAGTGAGAATATGGAAGAGTACACATGAGAGGCTCGATATTATTATAATCCTCCGATTGTTTAGTCTGACAAATCAACAGATGGTCTCTTTGAACATTTCTAGCGATTTTAAAGGCTCTCTCAACTACCTTTCTGGGAAACCCCTTTTCCTCATAGTGAGTCATGAAATCTTTAGCAGCTTCCAAAGAATCATCTGTAGTAGAACATATACGTTTGATCCACAAAAATTGAATCACTGAGACATTGTTTTTCAGTTTCATAGGATAAAAGCTATGATATCAAAGAAAGCTGTTTCATTTCACTGTTTTTTGATAGAGAGTAGTAATTAGTTCACACCGAACTTTTTTTTTTACAGTGCATCCAAAAATTCACTCTCCTACCAGTTGAATTTAATAGTAAATTGTAAATTAGGATTAATTGAGTTCATCCACTGAGCAAAAAGTGCTAATTTTTCTACTGTATCACTCCATAGACAAAATGTCATCCGGAAAACTCTTCCATAGCTTAACATTAGCAATATGGACAGAAGGGTACAGCCAGTGCTCCTCAATTTCTTCCATATACAATGTGACAATAGAGGGGGCCACAGTTGAAGTAACTGAAGTCATTTTAAGCTGTATAGTGGGATTTCATTCAAGAGCGAATTGGATGTCTGTCTGCTTATCCAACATTGCTGCCTGGATGTCTTATCACTGTCTGAGACTGAACATGGCCAAAGCTGAGTTCCTTATCTTTCCCCCTAAACCCACCTCCTTCCTTCCTCCCTTGTGCATAACGCTACCCTCCTCCTTGTTTTCTCATCTCACAACCGTGGTGTCATCTTTGACACTGCTCCCTCTCAGTCGCTTTTTTCTCTATAACATTAGCAAAATTCATCTCTTGCTTTCTGAACACACTGCTAAGACCCTCATTCACTCTCTAGTCACCTCCTGTTTTGACTATTGTAACCTGTTCTCTCTGGTCTCTCTCTGAATCATCTTTCCCCTCCTTCAGTCTGTTCAAAACTCACATGGCTTATCTCTGCTAGTGTCACTTAAGTGACTTCCTATCTGTTTCCACATCCAGTTCAAATTTCTCCTATTAACCTACAAGCAGGGCTTTTTTTGAGGGGGTATGCAGTAACAAGGAGTACCGGCACCTTTCTCAATGCCTGCTAAAATTGACCCATGGTCCTGATGTATTAATGAAAGAGCCCTGCATATGAGTTCTGACACCTTTTTTTCGAGGAAAAATTCATTGCTTACAAGTGCATTCATTTGCAGCTCCCCATTACCTTTCCTATCTTATCACTCTCTACATCCCTCCTCAGAAACTTTGCTCCTCTGGCAGATCCCTTTTATCTGGGCTCTTCTCTGCCACTGCTAACTCCAGGCTTTGTTCATTCCATCTTACTGCTTCATATGCCTGGGAAAATATTTCTGAGCCAGTACATTGGGCTCCTCCTAGCCCTATTAAAATCCAGGCCAAAAACTTACCTCTTTGAGGCTGCTTTTGAATCCAGATGCTCCTCACTCTCTTGTTCACTACTTGCATGTATCTTACCATGCTCTAGTCCCAGGTTTTGTGATATTCTTCATCTTGATTAGACTGTAAGCTGTGATGAGCAGGGACTGTGTCTTACATCTCTATATGTACAGTGCTGCCTATGCCTTGTAGTGCTATACAAATGATTAAGAGCATCAGAGATTTTCTCTGTGGACAAGCAATATAATGTTGTAATGTATGAGTGACATCATTGATAAAGTTTTGAATGGAAACCAGTTCCCAACTTTCTCTAGATACGTTTGGAGCTGATCCTGCATGCTTGTGTGCCACTTCCTACCTGCAGCCATTGAGTGGGAACCCCTCGGTCTATATTTTCCTGCAGAGCCTTACAGAGGTGTATGTCCCATGGAGTAGGCTATTTTTCCCCTGTTTTTGTTTTTCTGCTACTTTTGGTGTGATTTCTCACATTTTCTTCTCCTGCCACTGCCTCACACTGTAAATGTTTTTCATCCTCATAGTTCCCTAAGTAAAGGTTTTTCGGCTGATTTCTGAATTTCCATATCTTTATTCCATTGCCACTATAGGCTGCGTTTAGGCTTCAGGTGCCTTGGCCATGTTTAATTTTTCACCATTAAGTCATTTGATTTCACTGTGGCTGTTAGATGTCATGTCCTAGAAACTTGCCAGCGGGTATAAAAAAGGTTCTGTAGGTATAACAGGATCATGTCTGTTACAGACACCCAAATTGGTGCCTGAAGTACTTGGGGGCTGACCGTGATCCCTCTTGTTGTCTATTGTGCTCAAGAATGACAGAGAGGATGCCAGGGTCAAGATTAGCAGTGCAAAAGAATTTTTAGTGAGGATAAGTCTGGTCCATCAACTTTGGCATCAGCGGCATCGGTCTCCATGGCCCAGGGAAGTACTTTTAATGCTGGCAGTGCATCGATACCAAGGGGTCATCAAACTCATTCAGACTGAAGATGATAGACTGATAGGGCATCCCAAGAGCAGTTATCAACCTATTTCCACCCAAAGAAGAGGAAGGATCATCCTCAGTTTCACTAACATTGAGGACTCTGGACACCATGGATCAAATGGAGATGGACGTACATTGTACCCAAATTCATTGGAGCATGATGTCTTGATAATTGAGGCATTGAATGAGCTGATATTCACTAAATTGATATGCACTTGAAGGCCAATTCTGTTCTGGGCATCCCCCACCTGTCCAGGCATCCAGAATCAGTATGTGCCCCGGTTGCACCCAATTTTAATCCAGCGGGGACTAGACGTGCCCATAGGATCAGAATCAGCTGCAACCGGCCTGGATGTGCAGACTGTGCCCCGATTCTGGGCTCCTGGATGTCCAACAAACTCCCCAACTAGCCCAGCCAGGCTCCTGCATGGAGCTGCATTGCTGTGACGTCCTGTTGCCATGGCACCGCAGCTCCATGCAGGAGCCATGATCCCCATCAGAACCCAACAATTTGCTTTGCCCTGCAGCCTGACTCCCAATCAGGCCTATGGTGCCTGGGGTCAGGCTGGGGGGCACCCCCTGAACCCCCTCACCTCACTTTCTGGGTTTGACTGCAGCAACTTCAGCCATCCAGGGGGACTTAATCCACCTCTGAGGTGGAATAAGTCCCTTGTGCAAAAGGCCAGACCCGGACATACAGGGCCAACCTCAAAATCAGCCCTGTACATCTGGGGACAGGGTGCTGCCCACTGTCCACCCTCGCTCCACCTCTGCCCCGCCCCCTCACCCATGAACAGAACTCCACGCACAAGTCTGATCTAAATGCGGGGAGCTCTATTCTCTGAATCGTGAACCTGACATTTAGTGGGGCTGGACATCCGTACTGGATGTCTAGCCCCACTAAACGCTGCATGGAATCGACCCCTTAGGGAAGAACATCCCAAACTACTGTTACATAATACAAGGTTTCACATTAAGAATTACCACCCAAGAAAAGGATCTAGGCATCATCTGTGCAGTGTGCAGCCGCAGCCTAGAAATCAAATAGAATGCTAGGAATCATAACAAAATGAATGGAGAAGAAAACCAAGGATATAATAATGCCTCTGTATTGCCCCATGGGTTCAACTACACATTGAATATTGTGTACGGGTATGGTCACCGTATCTAAACAAAGATTTAGCAGAATTAGAAAAGGTACAGAGAAGAGCAACCAAAATAATAAAGGGGATAGAAGGATGTCCCCTACAAAGAAAAGCTTAAAAAGTTAAAGCTCTTCAGCTTTTTAAAGAGGAAGCTGAGGGGAGATATTATAGAGGTCTATAAAACAATTGTGGAGTGGAACAGGTAACCGTAGATTGATTGTATACCCTTCATAAAGTAGACAACCTAGGGGACACACAATGAAGCTACAATGAAGCTACATTTAAGACTGATTGGAGAAAACATTTTTTTCATTCAACACATAATCAAACTGGAATTCATTGATGGAGGATGTAGTAAAAACTCTTAGGGGTATGTTTATTAATCAGCGGTAGCAGCTTCCGTGCCATATTGGAGCCACAGCTCCATTGACTTCAATGGGGCCACGACTCCAATATCTTATTTATTTATTTATTTATTTATTTAACTGTATTTATATCCCGCTTTTCACCAGGTCAAAGCGGCGATATCACACAGAAACCGATACTGCTGATTAATAAACATACCCCTTAGGGGTATGTTTACTAAACCGCGCTACTGTGCGGGGCGCACTTGAGCGTGCACTAATGTGCCTTAGCACATGCTAATGATGCGTTTTTGTGCCCCGCACACATGCACGCCTCACTAACGGGCCCGCTCATGTGCGCGTCATGCAAATGAGCGATAGAGGCGTGGAAAGGCTCCCGGAGGGCGGAGGAAGGCTCCCCAGGGGCGGAGAGATGGGGTCAATGGGAGGAGAGTGGGAGGGGAGAGGCTCCCCACACAGAAGCGGGGCTGAAATTCGATCAAAAAAATACCACGAGTGAAAACCTCGCGGTAGAGCCGATTTAAAGGGAAGAAAAACCATTTCTGTCAGCAATGTACAGCAAAACCAGGGAAACCTATAAAACGTGAGCAGTGTGATACATGTGCACAGAACAAAATAGCAAATAAACATTTAAAATGACCACAACAAAATTCTAAAAAATTATAATCCAGCTGGGCAACAGTGATAGTCATTGGAAACATCAAAAATCACTCCCAAGAAAGCCCCAAAAAAGAAATATGAATTTTAGAAGGGTCTACGCTCCGTCCCCATACAAGGTGAATGATCCCACAGTGAAATTGTGCAGAGCAGGGTCATAAACCCTGCTCTGCACAATTTCACTGTGGGATCATTCACCTTGTATGGGGACAGAGCGTAAAAACTAATAATTATTATTTTTTACGCTCCATCCCCATACAAGGTGAATGAGCCCACAGTGAAATTGTGCAGAGCAGGTTTCTGACTCCTTTGGCCAGGTTTCCTAACTCCAGGGACTGCACTGTCTCTGTGGCCACAGTGTGGTGCAGTGAACACAGACAGTGTGTTCAGGAGCCAAAGATAACCAGTTCAAGTCCCAGCTGGGGCTCCTGAAATCCCAATCCCCATATTTTACGCACCACTAAACCATGATAGTACAGACCAACCCTTTTTGCAGATAACATAAGCATGGTCCAAACACCTCTATTTTACCCTACAGAGCACAGACACCAGAAACATGCACATTACCTAGATCACAGTCCCCTCAATGCAGTCCTGGAGGGCCACATATCATTCAG
Source organism: Ichthyophis bannanicus (assembly GCA_033557465.1). Taxonomy (NCBI): domain Eukaryota; kingdom Metazoa; phylum Chordata; class Amphibia; order Gymnophiona; family Ichthyophiidae; genus Ichthyophis; species Ichthyophis bannanicus. The sequence goes on along the minus strand of CM066032.1, from coordinate 1,381,559,517 downwards.
CTGTGATGCTGTCACCAATATAAGGCCATGTCATCATGGTGGCAGAGGGGTACCGTTGGTGGAGGGGGCAGTGGCTGCTGCCCACAGCAGACGGTGGCCTAGCCACCTTCACGTGGGTGCAGTGCACACCAACAGACAGGCCCTGTCTGACAAACAGCCATGGACTCCCCAGGGAATGCTCTGCTTTTGTGCTAAGACAGTGGTGCAGCGGACACAACCAGTGCCTTTAGGACCAAAAGGTCACAGGTTCAAAGCCCAGCTGGGGCTACTTCCAATCCAGTCCACATATTTTTCCCACAACTAAACCCTGATAGTAAGGACAAACCTTTATTGCAGAGAACATACGCATGGTTAATACGCCTATATTTTACCCCACCGAGCACAGACACCATAAACAGGCACATTACCTAGAGCAGAGTCTCCCAAATGCAGTCCTGGAGGGCCCCACACCATTCAGGTTCCATGCTGCCTCTAATAAAGATGCCTGTGCTGCATATCTATGCACAACCCCCATGGTATGCAGATGTATCTCATGCATATTCATGAGGGACAGCATGAAAACCCGAACAGTGTATGGCACACCAGGACTGGAGTTGGGAACCTCTGCTGTAAAGTAGCAGCCAACAGGGGCAGACACACCCACACCCACACCCACATCCACAGGCCCCATTGGCTACTGCCTCCTGGAGAGGCAGGACATTGGGCCCTGCGTGCATCTCCCAATACTAGCAATTGCATACTTTAGCAATGCCACCCTACACCTGGGTATACAGTACACACCTATCAAACATTTCCTATGATTACTGGCAGATAGCAAGTCGTACGTTAAGCACAGTTTGCTCATTGAGCTCCATCATAACAATCTTTCTGATGTCTGTGGTGTGTGCCTCAGGTCTGGTCTCTGACAGTGTTTACCACCCTGGGGAGTGACCCCCAAAAGTATTGCGTAGCATATCCATGCCTGTACTGTGCCCAGGACTGGTGTGGTGGGCAGGTCTGCTAAACTCCTCTATAGTAGCACAATGCTGGCATAGGTGTGGGAGTGTGTGTCTGTCTATACCAGAGCTACTCAATTCCAGTCCTGGAGGTCTGCAACCCTGCAGGTTTTTGGGATATCCCTAATGATATGCATGAGATATATATGCATTAGAGATAGCCTGCCAACCTGACTGGTTTTTGGCCCTCCAGGGCTGGATTTGGAGACCCCTGCCTTACACCTCTGTCATTTAAGATTGTAAGTGGGCAAGGTGCAGATGTCCAAGACATCAAAAAGGTTAGAATTTGTCACATTCCTCCTTGCTTCTCACCACCACCAAAATATTGTCTATTAGACAACTTTTTGGTGGTGTTGAGAATCTAGGAGGAATGTGACACATTCTATCTACCCTTTTGATGTCTAGAACATCTGTACCTTGCCCACTCACAATCTTAAATGACAGAGGTGTAAGGCAGGAGTCTCCAAATCCAGCCCTGGAGGGCCACAAACCAGTCAGGTTGGCAGGCAATCTCTAATGCATATATATCTCATGCATATCATTAGGGATATCCCAAAAACCTGCAGGGTTGCAGACCTCCAGGACCGGAATTGAGTAGCTCTGGTCTATACAGTGTGTGGTGGCTGCAAACACCTTCCACAGCCCACACTGCCAGCACTGTTGCCAGTATTGGCCTGCCAATGTGCATAATGAGGAGCAAGGTACCATGGGTATAGCCCGGACAGGGTGACCTGGCCAGGATGCATCTGCACAGGGCATAGGGCACTGGCTGGGACATTTTAGTGCCCGGCCACCACCTACACAGACAGGGTGACCTCAGTATGTCCTGCTGGGAGATCACTCTCACCCTGACTGTGCAGTGACAACAGCATGGTTAGGCACCCCCATAGTGCTATATAGTATTTCTCTCATGTGATATGCATGGGTTTCCTTTTGGGGCCCAGTCACTGATTTATCTGCTTGTTGTGTATGTTGACATCCTAGTTCTGGGTGCATGCATTTCCACCAGGAACATGCACTATGGACTAGCTAGCTGACTGTTTGTTGCTGGTATGTGTCTTGATGGAGAGACTTGCAGGGTGCACTGGCTGAAGGCTTGCTGCAGGAGAATATCAGATAGTGGTGGGGTGCAGCTTAGCATATCCAGGCCTAATGTCTGTCTGCTATTGTGTTATGGATGTGTACAGAGCTGCATTGACTGTGCTGTAGAGTGCCTGCTCCTCAGCAGGACTGGGGTTGATGGTCCCCTCTACTGCCACCATTGCAGGGAGGTGGAATGTGGATCTGCTGATGTGAGGCCCGGTTTGCCGCCATCAGCCCGGGGGGGGAAGAGAGGGGTGGTGGTGCATGATCCTCCTGGGGAGTCCATGGGGCTACACCTGACTGAGACATCCAAGGTGTTTCTGCAGAAACTACCTATCTCACACATTAACACTGCTTTGGCCCTCCAGCATGGCCTCTTTCAGCCATGGAAGGTGCTGTGGACCTGGTGCTGGGCGCCTCACCGCACCCTCAGGGTGAGCACAGTACCCGCACAATGTGACGGTGTGTAGCTACTCTGTGCCAGTAAAACACATGGTCAGTACCCCCTACCAGGCCGAGGTGCTGTGGGGGTGCACATGGTCACTTCCCCCTACCAGGCCAAGGTGCTGTGGGAGTGCATACCCCATCTTGTGTTTATCTGTGGACATCTGATTTGCATGTGCAGTGCATCATGGGTATGGGTGGGCTAACTCTATCCTGGTGACCACAGCAGACTGTCTGTGTGGTGACATGCACTCCCTCTGCAGCCAGCCAGGGGCTTGTTAGCAGCTATAGAGCTGTAGCACAATGGTTATTTCACTGCCTGGGGAGCCAGAGGTTGTGGGTTCAAACCCACTGTGGGGTTATTTGATGGGGCTACCCAAAGTGTTATTGCTTTTTAATGTACATTATTGCTGCCAGCAAAAACACCCTCATCGTACTGTACCCATAAGGTGCCTCACAGGGCGCTTTATAGGGTGCCCTATAGGTTACCTTATGGTTACCGTCCATATAAGGTGCACTATACGTTATCCTGTGGAGCAACTTATAGGGTGCACTATAGGGGACATTTTAGGGTGCCATGGCGGACAGTGCACTTTATAATGTGCCCTATGGAGTACCTTATAGGGTGCCTTATGCGGCACCTTCAATTACAGCACGTGAGGGCCTGTTTGCTGGCAGCAATTAATAAAACGCTCAGGCACGAACCCACGTCACGAAGAGCAAAAAATAAATTTATAGTTTACCCTTCTGAGTATTCCACGTCTCTTTACTGGGTTTGTTTGTTTGTTTGGTTTTTTTTTAGCAAATAATAAAATACAACTAAAGTGCTGCAGGAAAAAATACATACATTGCAAAGCTGATGCCACAGCCAGCCTTACGTATTAGGCACACTGGAGAGCAAACTCATGACCCCTGTATCAGCAGTCAGTGCCTTACCCAATTTGCTACACTGCTGCTCCTCCTTGCATGTCAGCGCACCTACTTATGCTTTTCATTCCTTAAACTGCACAGTGCTGCCATCAAAAACATTGCTGTGACCTTGCGGTACCTCATACGGCCCCCTATAAAGCGCCCTATAAGCAACATTCTAGGGTGCCTTGGCGGACAGTGCACTTTAAAATGTGCCTTATGGGGCGCCTTATGTTAACACGCTTTGAGAGTGCGTTTGCTAGTAGTAGTAATTAAAATAAAAAATAAAATGCCTCCTAAAGCAAACCTACCCATAATAGGTAATGCCTCAGCCAGCATTCTTCATTGGGCACAGTGGGGGACTGAACCCATTATCCCTGCACCATTGGTCAGTGTCTTAACCATTGTACTGTGACTCTGTTTTTGTGATTGCGCATCAGCACGCCACCTTATGCTGCCCAATATTAAAATGCCTCCTAAAGCAATAGCGAGCTGCCTTATGCCACCCATGATTTAAATGCCTCCTAAAGTAATACCTCAGCCAGCAGTCTTCATTGGGCACTGTGGGGGATTGAACCCCTGATCCCTGCACCATTGGTCAGTCTTAACCATTGTGCTATGGCTCTGCTCCTCTGCTTACACATCAGCGCGCTGCTTATGCCTCCCGTGCAGCTTTCTCATGCGCTAATGTGCGGGGGCGCACATGGGCGCCGCGCACATTAGCGCATGAATAATCCCGGTTTTACTTTTTTCAGCCAGACACGCCCACTCCTTATATGGCACCCGCACACTAGCGCGGCCCGCACATTAGCGGGGTTTTAGTAAACATACCCCTTAGTGTAGCTGAGTTTTAAAAAGAGCTTTTGACAAGTTCCTGGAGGAAACATCCACATACCATTATTAAAGTGGACTGGGGAAATTACTTCTTACTCCTGATATAAGCTGTATGGAATATATCTACCTTTTGGGAACCTGACAGGTATTTGTGACTTGGATTGGTACTGTTGGAAAAAGGATACTGGGCTTAATGGACCTTTGGGGGTATGTTTACTAAACTGCGGTAATGTCACTCGCGTTAGGATCCGCGGTAAAGGTACAGATGCCCATATAAAGGCGTGGGCGTTGCATCGTTACAGCAAGCTGTATCAGCTAACAGACGTTACAAGGCGCCTTAGACTAACGCTCGTTGTAAGGTGCCTTATAAGGTGCCTTCTAAGGTGCATTATAAGGTGCCTACTAAGGTGCCTTGAAACACGCATTAGTCTAAGGCGCCTTGTAACATGCGTTAGCTTATACAGCTTGCTGTAACGATGCAATGCCCACGCCTCATCTTACCTGTACCACGACAACAGCAGCGATCAAGGCATTTCTGAGCAAGCCCATGGTGGTTCCATACTGGCCATCACACCAGTCCATAGAAAGGTGTGTAAAAATGACAACAGAGGCTGCTGGTCATGTGTACATTCAGGAGAGGGAGCATTATATTAGGAGTCAGATGGTCAGCAGGGAGCTCATGAGCCGAAACAGAAACAAACAAGATATGGCTTCTTTGATGGATTTTATTAAATAATATTAAATTAACTGCATAAATTACATTTTAAAGACAATTATGTGGCTACAGATGTTGTTCAGACTATTTGTATGTTCAAATAAATATTACTTAATTTTTGCATATTTCAAAGGAGACTATATATACATAAAAGACAAAACACCATTCTGAAACTGTGGGTAGCTTCGGTGACATTAATGTCCCGAAGCTACCCCCCACCACAAAGCTGCGACCAGTGAGCCCCCCACCGAAGCACACATTCCAAGGCCTCCTGCCATTTGTTACTGAGCCACTTAACACCATTGGTGATAAGTGTCCCCCGTCCCCCTATAATTCTGCCCCTCGCTCTCCTACACGAATGCATGATTGGATAACCTCCGTGTTCACGGAACCACAGGGCCACATTGCCGATTTCCAGCTTTTTTTTTTCTTTTTTTGTCAGCCGGCAGGACAATAATTATATCCAACCACCCCAACCCCATGCCCTGTAACCTTCGCCGAAGCACAGCAAGATCTTAACAACGCGAATCAAGTCGCTGCCCTCTCACCCTTTGTATACTTATTTATGGTATAGTATTTATCCAGTTGTCCTTCCCGCCTTATCCCTCCATCCAAGAAGTGAGCCGCAGACCTATAGCCATGCCGGCGTGCCCCTTGACTGCTCCTGGTGTCCAAGCAAAGGCAGGAGCTTCTGCTAACTAAGACCGTGCTCACCTAGCCATAAACCTACGCCGACGCCGAATCCCGACCCTGTGAGTCAACACCAGCTGCACCGCTGCCCTCTAACCATCCCCAAAATGAAGGAATGACCCCTCGACAACCGACCCTAGGGCTTTGACCCCCATCTGAAACGCAACCGGTCATTTCCAATCAATTGCTTGACCATCTCCCTCTCAAGCCAAAGCTATCCCCAAGCTCGGCATACGCACGTATCTCCTGTTCCGGCCGCCGCACCTTAACCACCCTGGTCACTGCCCCAGCACAGCACGAGTGTGCTGCAAACTGACTCGGGCCTCCTTCCACGTGCCGCCACACCATCCCCCACACAGCGGCACTTAAACACATCAATAGCCCTGCAGCCTCCTATCTTAAGAGTCCTCCTCCCGCGCGGGGCATAACCGCAACCTTACCTTCAAGGTGCACACCGGGCATGACCCGAATCCAAGAATCTCCTGCAATACCTCCCCAATTCCTTACCATGCCAGTACATTTCTGATGTCAATAGGCAGACCAGTAATGGCCCCTCCTCTGCCTATACCTGCTATCGCTGTATCCACCTCCAACCCCCGACTTGCGGGAGTTCGCTACGAACCCACCCATATGGAAAGCGCTGCCAAATACCAGGCATAACCGCCCATAATAGGGAGATCTCCCACCGCAATGATGCCCCCAGAGTCAGGCGGCACAGTGCCTCCCAAGTTACCCAGGTGCAACAGGCCACCCGGAATCACAGGACTGCAGCTACAAATGCTCCCCCCCATATAGCTATTAGTTATTTCCACATCTCTCTCCATCAATGCTCCACCATTTTTGTGGAGCCACGAATCCGTCCATGTCCCCTTCTGTAGCCAATTCTGCACCTATTGCCCTTTTGGAACGTGAATGAGCATCTGCAATCCCGTTAGTACAGTCAGGGATATGCCATGCCTTATCCTACACCTGCAAACGCCAGTATGCTACTACAACCTCCCTCATTAAGGCTGCCCCCCCAATACCACGTGGAGTATACATAGTGCTGATGCTGACCACTGTTGCCTTGTCTCCCCACCATACTACCTGCCGGTTGCGAACTTATCGCTCCACAACTCCCAAGCCCCTACATGGAGAAACTATTCCCGGAAAGCTAATAGCCAGTTAGGCTGGATTCAAAGCCAAGCCTACCACTAGCTGTCCATTCCACCCGCTCCCCAGACATAGCTCTCATACCCTTAGCCTGGATATCTCTGCCTACCACGTCACCAAAGTCACTTTAAAGTCTTTCAACCAACCTCCCCCGATCCATAATTCTGCTCGCATAACCTTTAATTTGCTAAATATGGTAATGCATTTTTCACACCCCAAGTTGATGTCGCCTAATGACGCAGCAACCCTGCCATCAGGGAGCCTTCATTACCTTCAACGTTACGTACGATGAAGCTGATCCGTCAACCCCAACCACCTACAATCTCAACACCTTATCAGGAAGAAGCAATCTACCAACCCCCCGAAATCGAATTCCCCTCAAAAAAGGTACTGCTCAACACCGGGCCTACCGTCCTACCACCGCAGACCGCACCCCCGTTTGTGCACCTATTCCACAACACCTTTTTGATAGCTCCCAACTCCTCCAGGAGTGCGCTGTTCCATGAACAAAGTATCTACTCCTGAACCACAGTTGCCCTGTCTACCTTTCTCCTCAGCACCCCTAGCCGGAAAGTAATAAATATTTGAAATTATGCACTATAAACTGCGCGACCCATAGGCATGCCTTTTCAAAAGAACTTCCATCCTCAATCTCAAACCGAGCAATTGCCTGTCACCAAGTTTCCTGACCCCACCCCACTGATTCCAACACCACCGTGCTTCAATGCCCAGGGACCCAATTATCGAAGCAATTCAACCGCCCGATCAAACAAGAGTAATGAACCGTACCCTGCCCACAGGATGTGATCATTCTTATGATACCCCATAAAGGGGGATGCGATTCCGCCTGAAGGCTGCCCTACCTCCCACCGATACCTAACCATCTGTGGAACGCTCCCACAATGGCTAATTCCGCGCCTTTGGCACTACTACAGTTCTGTATACCAGACTAACAAAACTCTGGAACCCCTTGCAACCTCCTTATCTATCCGCTTTGGCCTTGCCTCAGCCCAGTCCTTAAGGCCTCTAACCGAATGAGTGTACAAGACAGGCCCCCCCCCCCTTCTTATTGCTTGGGGTCCAGCACTGAAGCCTTAAGGGCCCATTTTTCCCACATTTTGCTGCCACGTGCCACCCCTACTGATTAAGTACACATAAGAACATAAGATATGCCATACTGGGTCAGACCAAGGTCCATCAAGCCGAGTATCCTGTTTCCAACAGTGGCCAATCTGGGTCATACGTACCTAGCCGTATCCCCAAGAGACACAGGTTCCAAAATGCATGTATTGGGTCAAGCATTGATATCCTGGGTCCCTTTTTAATAATGGTTTATGGACCTTTCCTCCAGGAACTTGTCCAAACCTTTTTTTAAACCCAGCTACACTAACAGCTCTTACTACATGCTCCGGTAACAAATTCCAGAGTTTGATTACACATTGTGTGAAAAAATATTTTCTCTTATTTCTCTTAAATAGTTTACCCTGTAGCTTCATTACATGTCCCCTAGTCGTTCTATATTCTGATAACGTAAACAATCGATCTACGTTTACCCTTTCCACTCCGTTCATTAATTTATAGACTTCTATCATATCTCCCCTCAGCCGTCTCTTTTCCAGGTTAAAGAGGCCTAACCTTTTTAGCCTTTCTTCATAGGAGTATCCTTCCATCCCCTTTACCATTTTGGTGGCTCTTCTCTGTACCTTTTCTAATAACGCTATATCCTTTTTAAGATACGGTGACCAGAATTGCACACAATATTCAAGGTGCGGTCGTACCATGGAACGATACAGAGGCATTATAATATCCTTTTTTTATTTTCCATTCCTTTCCTTATGATACCTAGCATTCTATTTGCTTTCTTGGCCGCTGCTGCACACTGGGTGCAGGGTTTTAACATGTTATCCACGATGACTCCTAAATCTTTTTCCTGGATGGTGGTTCCCAATGTGGAACCTTGCATTGTGTAACCATAGTGTGGGTTGTTCTTTCCTAGGTGCATAACTTTGCACTTGTCCACATTAAATTTCATCTGCCAATTGGATGCCAGTCTTCCAATATATCCAGATCCTCCTGCAGTTTTCCACAGTCCTCTTGGGTTTTAACAACTTTAAACAGTTTTGTGTTGTCTGCAAATTTGATAACCTCACTAGTTATTCCCTTTTCCAGGACATTTATGAATATGTCAAAAAGTAGCGGACCCAGTACAGATCCCTGGGGTACTCCACTATTCACCTTTTTCCATTGGGAAAATTGGCCATTTAGCCCTACCCTCTGCTTTCTATCTTTTAACCAGTTCACGATCCACAATAGTACACTGCCTCCAATCGCATGACTTTTTAGTTTTGCCAAAAGTCTCTGATGAGGGACCTTGTCAAAGGCTTTCTGAAAGTTCAGATACACAATATCAACCGACTCACCTTTGTCTACCTGTTTATTCACACCTTAAAAAAACCATATCAGATTAGTAAGACAAGATCTTCCTTGTCTAAAGCCATGTTGGCTGTCTCACATTAGGCCATGACTATCTACATGCTGTGTAATTTTGTTCTTTATGATGGTTTCTACCATTTTCCCCGGTACTGACGTCAGGCTCACCGGTCTGTAATTTCCCGGATCACCCCTGGAACCCTTTTTAAAAATTGGCATTACATTGGCAATCCTCCAATCTTCAGGTATTTGAGATGATTTTAATGAAAGTTCACAGATTACTAATAGCAGGTCTGCAATCTCATATTTCAGTTCTTTCAACACCCTTGGATGTATACCATCCGGTCCAGGTGATTTGCTACTATTCAATTTATCAAATAGTTGTAATACTTCTTCCTGGTGTAGCGATATTTCTCTCCACATCTCTTCACATGTCGATATTTGCAGTCGAGGAACGGGCACGAGGACTTGCCAACCTCTGCCCCACTTCATCTGATCTGTCGTGTCACCGCCACTCCGCCCAACAGGCGCACCCCCCTCTGTCGTGTCCACTGTTCCTCCGTTAGCCTGCCTGATCGCGCGAAACATGCCGTCTGACATTCCGTCAGCCACAGGTTAATACTGTGTCCCTTACGACAATGATTTGCTCTCCTCCCCACCCTCCATTTTTTATTTATGTATTTATTTATTTTTTTGTTTTGCCGCAACCCTCCTTCTCGACTTCTGACCTCTGCCTCGTACTCTCCCCGGACCGCTGTCTGCTCATTAGAAGGCGGAAAAGATCCATACATCACCGCTTCCCAATCCACTGGCACAATTCTGTGGTACTATATCCACACCCCACAATGCTGATGCAGAGTCTTTGAATGAAGGAGGGGGATGACTCTGAACTGTGGCGCCGCCTACACGAATGCCTACGTTTCCTGCGCACTTTACCCCGTGCGCCTTCCTGCTATCCGCTTGGCCGCCCTACTTTCACCCGATCGGCCTGCAACCCCCTACTACCTCCATATCCACCCCCATGCTGCACATACACGAGTTATCAAATGGCCACCGTCCTTGATCCGCCACTGCTACCCGTCCATACGCATGCTGGTAGCATTTTCTGACCACTCCCGCCTCGCTGTTAAGCCGGTGTCCTTGCTCTCGGATCACAGTTGGCCTCCTCCCCTATACCTGGCAGTGTGCTGATTTCTGATTGCCACCTGTGAAGACAAAAGAAGAAAACCAGGAGGGGGAACCACACAAGCCCCCCAACACTCTGCCCCAAAGGGACCTTGGCCCTCCTGTGCCCATGCTCCCTTGAAGCCGATCCCCCTACCGAAGCTAATTGAAATTGTTTTTTTTTTTTTTTTTAAAGCCCCCAACCTAGCCTCAAACCCACAACCTCTGATGTTGGAGTAAAGTCTTCTAGCCGCTGAGTCCCTGTCAGTCAGTCATGAGCCTCCTTGAACTGCCCGCCACCCCACGGGACACTCATAATTTGCCCTCACAAGCTGGGGACCCCTTGACTTACCTTCCTCTGCCCCCAGACCTATATCACCCCTCCAGTCAAAAGGCATAGTATCCAATTGCCCCGGGCACCTCCTCCACCCTTGGCATTGCCTACTGCATCCCCCCCCCCCGACCACTGTTCCCTCTAAGCTGTGCGCGTGTGCGCGCGCACACACCTCGCCAAGTGAGCGCACATACTTTACAACAGAGCGCACAAAAATTACGGTTCTGATTCTGAAAGAAAACACAGATGTCTTAAAATTTAAAAGTTGTGATTGTAATTACTAGAAATTTTCCGCTTCATTTAGTAATTGTCTATTTTCATTTAATTTCATTAAAATCAGTGTGATGTACATACTGTATTCTGACGTGTAGTCAAACTTTAAAGTATATAATGCCGAGTGTCATTATGTGGCGCACAAAAATTTAACCTTCCTTCAACAGCTGCACAGCTGATATTTTATGCGCACACAGCCTACAGAAAATTAGAGGGAACATTGCCCCCGACCCTTTCCTCTTTTTTTTTTTTTTATTTTGCCTCGCCTTTGCATCCTCTGCTACCACCCCCCTCACCCCAAACCTTTGGCCCGCAACAACCAGTACATGACCCCCTTGCACCTGTATATGTCCCACCACCCCCTGCCCAAGAGCCCAGGCCCTGCTTCTGTTGTTTTTTTTTTAATCCAAAATGAGGTTTAACACCCCCTGTAATGTTCACTCACCCTTCTTTCTGCATCCCACCAACCAAATTAAACAGGGCTGTTAATAACTTGTATTGTTTTGTTTTTTTATGAGGCAATGGAGGGTTAAGTGCCCTGCCCAAGGCCACAAGGAGTGCTAGTAGGAATTGAACGCTGGTCTCTGGTATCTCAAGCCAGTGCTCTAACCATTAGGCCCCTCCACAGCTCCTACTAATATGCAGTGGTAAACCCTACCTCTTGCTTGCTGATGTCCCGTGCAGGCATAGGCCTCACCACTTCTTGTCTGCCGCAGCCGTGAGGGCACGAACCGCCACGCGGCTGCCCTCCACCCAACAAGCTCGTCTCCCCTTCAGAGGCCATGAGGGCCCAAGTCTCCCGTCGGCCGCCCCCCATCCTCCCCCAGCCAGCTCCCTCCTCCCGCGCCATGCAGCAAATGCCACTACTCCGCCACGGCTCTGCCTCCTGAGAGGGCCTCGCCAGTCACCTGCCGCAAACCCGCCCCGATGAGCACCACAGTGTGAAGCGTCAGGGCTGGGAAGGCCCCCAAAGGACCGCCGACTCGCCTCCCTCTCTCCCACCCCCCAATCATTACCACCCGTACGGCTGCCGAAAAACCCCTTCTGCCGGCCTCCGAGGTCTCATCTTTATTCAGTAAAGCACGCTGGCAAATAAGATGCATCTTAGTTCAACAGACCCATAGCCTTCCCCTCTCTTTTTATGACCTTCCGTTGAATAGCCGTATTACCTCTCTAGATATTGCGAGAGAATTCAAGCAGCCACCAGACCTCGAGGAGGCACAGGAGTGCCGGCAACCGTTGCCTACTCCTGGCTCCTCCCCGCCACATCAGGCCGTCCTCCTCCTCCCAGGCTCCACCACGCTCCCACACGCTGATGGAGCCCATCCTCACAGCCAGCGCCCGTCCTCACGCCTCTGCCATAACAACAATGGCCACAAGCCAGGGTCCCCGCACCGGCTGACCACCCGGTTATGAGCGGCCGCCGGGACCCTGCCCCACGGCCTTGCATATATCATAGTTACCATCCATATAGAATAAAGGCGAGCCTGCCTATTGGTCAATTTTTACATTTAAGATGGATTTGGTCTTCGAAGGATGATTTAATCATCAAGCAACCTTGTTAAAAATGAGATTATTGGATAAAGGGTATCCACTTAAAGTAATTGAACAGGGCTATAAATGGGCTCTCTAGTCCCAGTGGTCTCTGTTACAACCTTATGAACATAAAACAGCTACTGACCAATTGGTTTGTGTATTACCATGTTCACTGAAGACCATGAAAATCAAATATATTATTCAATGACTTTGGCCAATATTATCTACTCACTCAGCCTTTGGGGGAACCCCTTGGTTTCTTTTACTAGGGGTAAAAATCTGGCAGACTAGATTGTGAGAGCAGCAACCCCGATTGAAGATTCCACTGTATAATCACAGAAAGGACATTTTAATGTCAAACATGTAATAACTGTGTTAAACTTTTGAGGAAGCAACTTGGGAGGATCCGGCGACATGTAAAACATAAATCTCATAATTTTACCATATGTTTGTCATCATATGTCATTTATGTGATAGAATGTGCCTCTCCCAAGATTTATGTTGGACATACTAGTCACCCTCTCAGAATGAGATTGATGAAACATAAATCACGGCTGAAGACCTGGAATAAGTCAGCCCCAATGGTAACACATTGCCTGGAGAATCAGAATACTTTTTCTGACCTGAAATGGAGGATTTTGGATTTTATTCCATTACATTAAAAGAGAGGTGAAAGAGATGGAGACTGAATATTCGAGAGCAGTGGTAAATTATTTTACCTTAATTCTACTGCTCCTTCAGGTCTAAATTCATCTTTGGAATGGACTTCATTATTTTGTCCTTCCTTTGACATGCATTGGACTATTTACTATTCAGGATATTTTTTTAATGTGAGCATGGGAGTTACTTTGATGTAATGCCTTTAATTGAATAGGAGGAAACAGGCTTTAAAAAGAAGCAGCAGAAATGGAAATAATAATGGATTCAAATAATGGTAAGAAGACATGGAGCCCAATGCAGGAAGGGGCACATCCGGGCGCCCCTGAACAGGATGGCCCCATTAGGACCTAGACGTTCCCATGGGCGCAGGATTGTTCCCTGCCGCAGTGCCGGCCCCCAGTTTTTATATTCCTAGTGAGCCATGATACCGCACATAGTAAGGTGCCTTATGTCCACTAATTATACATTTTATCTTCTGTAACCTGATGATGTAAATAGTTATATTCGCATGCCAAGTTGGCTATCCTGTTAAGTGTAATTCCCTGTTTTATCCAAGTTTGTAATCCTGTTTTATTGTAAAATCAGATACATGTTTATGTTTATGTTTATTTAAATTTGATATACCGCTCAGGCCAAAAGGCATTAGAGCGGTTTACAATAATGTATCATTCAAGGAAATAGGAAAAGAACGCCATTTATTTGATAGGACAGAATAGGGGACAGAGATAGTCAGACAGATAAGAGAGAGAAGAACACAGAACAGTAAAGTTACCATGCTATATGGACACAACAACCCAGACCATGTCATCAGTGAAACTCCAGAAACAGACGCCACGGACCAACGCCTAAGGGCCACGCCAAAGGGCCCTCTGGCGAGGCCCTCAGGCGCGGGCCCACAAGGCGCGGGCGCGCCCTTAGAACGGCGGTTTTTCTGCCGTTAGACATGTCAGCTGATTGGTGGCTTGTGGAGGAAGGGGGAGCTCCTGCTCTCACCCCCGGTAAGATCACTGCTCTCCCTGCGCCCTTAGAACGGCGGTTTTTGTTTTTGTTTATGTTCTGAATTTTTTGTTCGATGTAAACCGCGCTGATGTCAAATAGTGTGGTATATAAGAAATGTAAAATAAATAAAAATAAAATAAATACTATTTCTCGACGGGGGCAGCCAGGGCTTGGATCGAGCAGCAGAGCCTCACCAATTTTGGCTCCATTGCTCCTGGGGGGCTGCCAGGCCGATGCGAAAGAATAAGCTGGGTGTACTTCCTGTGCTCCCTGGATGTACAGGGCCATCAACTGAATCGGCCTTGTACATCCGGGTGCCTGTCCCACCCACACTCTGCCTACTCTGCACCCCGTGACGCCGTTTTATTTCATTCATTGGCGTCTTTATACAGCCCATAAGTTTATACAGTTTTTAAATGCATTTAAACAAACTGAAAACCACTTAGCTGTATCCCCAGTGAACCTCAAATTATGAGGAAAGAAACCTCTGTATGTCCACAGTCAACATGAGTTTCGCCGATACAGTCTCCGGGCTGTGTTAGGACATGTCAAACAGCTAATGAAGAAAACCTTCAGGGATAAAGGTATTACCAACATTAGTGGCCATTTAAAAGGAGATGGCAGGCACATAAGCAAACCTCTACCAACACATCAAAGTGCTGTTAACCATTCCAATGCCTTATTGAGTCCAACTGGCTGGATCATGCTCAAAGAAAAATCCACTTTTGTTCTAAATGAGCCAATCTTTGCTCAACGTTGTGTACACAAGTATCTTGAATACCATCAATGATGAGCCATTATAGTTGTTCCCATTCATTATTGTGTTCCAGACGATGTTGCACTATAGGGGCAGTAATCACAGAGTTAGTTAAGCGTGATTTATGTTCAATAAGCCATACTTCCACCTTCCGGCAAGTGCGTCCTATGTAAAACTTTAGGGCACGGAGAAATGATCAAATATATGACCCAAGAAGACTGATATGTTGTCTTCAACTTCAGCAGGTAATATTTGCATAGTACATGTAGTTTCACACATTTGTCATCATACTTCGTGCTATACACTGGGCTTTATCAGAATAACGCAACATACAAACATGTTTGTCCATCTCCTCCGCACCCTGTTTTTGAAGCAAAAGAGAGCGATTAGCACGCTTCGCCCATAAGTTGAGCAATGTTGAGCAACGATTTAGAACAAAAGTGGATTTTTTCTTTGAACAAGATCCAGCTAGTTGTGCTCAATGAGGCCCTGGAATGGTTAACAGCACTTCGATGTTATTGGTGAAGGTTTGCTTACGTGCCTGCCATCTCCTTGCTTTGCTGAGTCGAGGGTTTTTCATGCAGGTATCGGAAAGCTGGCTTAGTGCGGTCCATGGCTTTCACAAAGTTTTTCATCAAACCTAGTTTAATCTGAAGGGGTGGTAGCAGGATTTTGTGAGCCTCAACCAGAGCTGGGTGCTGGATATTCTTCTATCCAACTGTTACATTTTGTCTGCAATTCCATTCCTTCCGCAAGTAGTGCCAATCCCTTGCTCGGCTATCCCACTCACATAAGAAACACATGTATTTTATATATCACTGCTGCAGTCCCATTAAAAGGGCAACTACCTTCAAGTCACCACAGAGGTGCCAGTTGTACTTGTTATAGTTAATGGAAGTCAGTAGATGCTTTAAGTTAGTTTAAATTTATTTATTAAATTTTCTTAACGATACAAAGAACAGCACAATAAGAAATAGCCATTTTCAATACAGCATAACAAAGAAAAATACATTGAAATGCATCCTGATACCCATCAAGGAGATGCCAAAATAATACAACACTCAAAACCTGAATGATTCCTGAGATATAAATCAAACTCTGTTTCACATATCAGTGAACCTAATAAAGGAAAAAAAGAAAAAACACCACCAAAGAGAGAGCCATTAAGGGGGATGTTTACTAAATCGCGTTAGTGCAGTTCGCGTTAGTATTCGCGTTAATAAGACAAACCCCCAAATAAGGAGATGGGCGGGACAGCAGAAGATCTAACGCGCGGTACAGAACTAACGAGCGATACGTGGCGCGTTAGAGGAGTCACCGCGCATTAAGCATAAGAAGCCTCGTAGACATACCTGACCCATACAGAGCTGTAGCACAATGGTTACTGCAGTGACTGCTGATACGGGCAGCATGGGTTAGGGTGCCAGATGCAGAAGGCTGGCTGATGTAGTAACCTGTACATGATACAGTGAGGGAGGGGGCATTTATTTGTTTCCTTTTGGACACTCCATACCGCCGCCGCGGCAGCAGCGGCCACTTTTATTTTATTTCTACCAATTACGAAAGGGAAGAATGTTCTTTGCGCGGGGCCCCCTGAAACGCTGGGCCCTGTGCAAAACACATTCCTGCTCAATGGACGGGCCAGCCCTGGGTGCACCCTCTGTGTTTCCCCCCTAACCCCACCGGTACATATACACCTCAGCCGCCCTTCCCTTGCCACCACAGGCCACCAATATGGGACAAGGCTGGATAGGATACACAGGCCATCCACTTCCCCCCGCCATATGTCCCATTGTCACTCTGTGCTGTCTGCCCCGCACCTACCAACACACATGCTGTTGCACGTCAGTCAGGCATGCCACTCCCCACCCCTCTTGGTGGGCCACCCACACAGCAACGTAGCTGTGACATGTCTGTGGGGGGTGCCCACGCCACATACCTTACCTGTTCGACGTCCACCCTTGGCCCCAATAGTGCCCACTGCCACACCCATCACTCGCACACCACTGTCATCAGGCAATGAGGGACATCTGACCAACAGGTACATATGTTTCAACCAACATTTATAACTCTTTTTTTAAAACATATTTACATTATTTACATTGACACAGACACGTGACATCCGGCTGACATGGCCCATGCTGTCAGTTGATGGCCATCATGGCCAACCACGCATGCCACTGCAAATTGCAGTGTCCGCTCCCATCCCTGTGGCCAATGTGGTGGACATTCAATGGCACGGTCCATCACAGGGTGGGTGTGCCATGTGCCCCCACACATTACACACCCTGGGGACCCCTGTTGGATGGTGGCTGACCGTCTGCGGAATGGCCAGGGCGGTCATCCCGCTCCCGCAGATGGTCAGCCACCATGGACAGGGTCACCAGCACCTGGCCCTGGATTAGGGCGAACTGCCTCTGGGCTTGTGCCTGGGCACGCACAGCTGCAGCCAGGCACAGGCCGCACATGCAGCCGCACAGACACACATCTCCCCGTGTCTGTGTGGCTGCATGGAAAGCAGACCTGCCTGCGGCCATGTGTGGCAGGCACACGTCCAGAGGGCCTGCCGCGCCCTGATCATGGGGCAGGTGGCTGGTGCCCCCAGTGCCCTGTGGCGGAGCATGCCACTGGGGACCTGCCCCCGCCCCACCCCCTCCGCTGTACATCCCCTCCCTCCCCCCTGCCTCCAACACCCTCCCCACAACCCCATCCCCCTCCCCCCTGCATCCCCCTCCCTCTCCCTGCCACTCACCTCCCCCCATTCCCCTTCCCTTCCACTCACATCCCCCCCTCCTCATCCTGCTCCCCAGGCTCCACACCATCAGTCCCCATTTCCCTAGCATCCCCCGCCTTCCCTCCCATCTGGCCCCCATCAACACCCCCCTCCTCCCCCTCATCGTGGCGTGGGGATGCGCGCTCATTCCCATCCTCGGCTCCCCGCTCTGGTCCGCCGTCCTCATCTTCGCGCTGCTCCTGGTCTCCCTCCCGGGCCGCAACGTCTGGAGGCTCCTCCGGCCCCTCGTCCACGATGGCTGCACGTGCATCAGCTGTGGGAGAGATAACACATGTCATCCCCTGGGGAAACATCCTCTTCCCCTGTCACTGTGGACCTGTGGTTCCACCACTCGTTCCCCTACATGGCCATGTCGCGGTACTCACCATTCTGCTGTGCCATCCTCTCGCGCTGCACCCTGGCAACGAAGCGGGGGTACCGGGCCCTCAGCTCGCGAGCCTTCTTTCGAAGGTCCTCCACCTGTAGGGGTGACAACGAACATTGCCCTTAGGTACCGTGGGGACACGTGGTGGGTCCCTGCCTCTGCATCTACCACTCTCATTGCATACAACAAGCGCCTGCCCCTATTGGGTGGGCGCTCATGCCCCCTTGCGTTAACGTGTGACAGCCCCATGTGTGGGCCACACACACATCACCCTGGTCGGTGCACCATGTGCACTGTATGTGCGGCCCACGTACATAACACATCACAGCTGTGTGTGCCACCTACACACATCTGCATGTGCCAATCAGCCACTTTTTGGGTGGGAGGTTGTCACCTACAGTCCTCACTAGGATGCCCTTAGGCTGTGGTATTTCCTTTGTGATCCCATACAGGGCCTGTTTCCCAGGGAACAGGGTCGGTGCAGGGGACCCCTTTAGGGGCCTACATCTGCTTGGAGCTGGGGTCTTTCTTTTGTATTCACACAGTGCACCAGCAGACACTGGGCAGGGTGGAGGGGAGTTGCCCTCATTTGGGGCCTACATCTGCTTGGAGCTGGGGTTTGTATTCTTTAATCACACAGTGCACCAGCAGACAGTGGGCAGGGTGGAGGGGAGTTGCCCTCATTTGGGGCCTACATCTGCTTGGAGCTGGGGTTTGTATTCTTTAATCACACAGTGCACCAGCAGACAGTGGGCAGGGTGGAGGGGAGTTGCCCTCATTTGGGGCCTACATCTGCTTGGAGCTGGGGTTTGTATTCTTTAATCACACAGTGCACCAGCAGACAGTGGGCAGGGTGGAGGGGAGTTGCCCTCATTTGGGGCCTACATCTGCTTGGAGCTGGGGTGTGTATTCTTTAATCACACAGGGCACAAGCAGACAGTGGGCAGGGTGGGGGAGAGATGCCCTCATTTGGGGCTTGCAGCATCAGAGGATGCATTTTGCAAATGTGTTGGTTAAAGGAGACATGGTGCAGACCCCCTTCCTTTCCTGTTGGCCTGAGAGGTGGGACTGGGGTGTCTTGTGGATGGGGGACATCCCTGGCCTGCAAAGGCACCCTATACCATACCTCTGTGATCTGTGGTGCTGCTCTGCCATGGTTGCAGCTACCCCCTTGGGGCAGGGGTGCCTTTTTCTGGGGTGTGTGGCAGACTTTGCTAGCCGTAGGATGTGTCAGCACCTGCTATTCCCTGTCAGTGCATTGTGTATTTGTGCTGACGTTACTGGGTGTGTTTTGTTTTGTCTCATCATTTGGGGGACTTGTCCCCATGCACTTACCTCACGTGGGTAGTCTGAGCTCCTGTTGAACCTATGGGCCAGGCGCTCCCAGGCCCTCCTGACCCTTGCCAGGTTCTGCCTCCTGGATGAGCCAGGGAAGAGCCTCTGCTGGCGGAGGCAGAACAGCTCTGTTAGTAGGTAGATGTCCCTCTGGCTGAAGGGAGGCTTCCTCGACATGGATGCCATTTCTTCCAAATGCCTTTGCTGCTCAGCCACGTGCGTTGCTGGGTGCGTAGCCACGTGCGTTGCTGGGGGCATGGCCACGTGCGTTACTGTGGGCGTACGTGCGTGCGTTGCTGCAGACGTACATCGTAGGAAGATATACAGACACAGAGCACTAACACAGAGCTGTAGCACAATGGTTAGTGTACTGACCACTATTACAGACAGCATGGGTTCGAGTCCCCAGTGTGCCATGAGAAGGCATGTTTTGCTATACGTCGAGTACTGCATACAGAAACACACCCTCGCAGTGTGCGTAACAATGTACGTTGGGCGTGCGTAGCGATGCGCGTACAATCGTGCGTGGGTATGTGTGTTTTTACTTGTGTGGGTACCTTATATGACAGACTCGGTAGGGTGTCCTGCACCTATGCACAATGCTAACAGATGTACGTGGGATGGCCTATGGGTTATCAAAGCCTGTGAGCAGGCGCTGGATTCCCCCAGGGTTGGATTGCGCCAGTCACACCCATGATGCACTGCACATGCAAATCAGCTGTCCACAGATAAACACAAGATGGGGAATGCACACCCACAGCACCTCGGCCTGGTAGGGGGGAAGCGACCATGTGCACCCCCACAGCACCTCGGCCTGGTAGGGGGTACTGACCGTGTGTAGTACCGGCACAGGGTAGCCACACACCGTCACAGCGTGCGGGTACTGTGCTCACCCTGAGGGTGCAGTGAGGTGCCAAGCACCAGGTCCACAGCAACGTCCATGGCTGAAAGAGGCCATGGTGCAGGTCCACAGCAGTGTTATAGTGTGAGACAGGTAGTTTCTGCAGATACACCTTGGACATCTCTGTCTGCATCAGTCAGGTGTAGCCCCCATGCACCACCACCACCACCACCACCACCACCACCACCACCACCACCACCCTCCTCCCACAGGGTGGCAAACAGGGTCTCCTATCAAAAGATACAACATCTACCTCCCTGCAAGGTGGACATAGAGGGGGAACATCAACCCCAGTCCTGCTGACACACACCCCACAGAGCAGTCAATGCAGCTCTGTACACATCCAGAACACAATAGCAGACAGACATTAGGCCTAGATATGGCATGCTGCACCCCACCACTATCTGATATTCCCCTGGTGCAAGTCATCAGCCACTGCACCCTGCAAGCCACTCCATCACAACACATACCAGCTGTAAATAGTCTGCTAGTGCCCAGTGGAGATGCCTGCACCCAGAACTGGGATGTCAGCATACACAGTTAAATCAGTGACAGGGCCCCAAAAGGCAACCCATATATATCACATGAGAGAAATACTAGATAGCACTATGGGGGTGCCTAGCCATGCTGTGGTCACTGCACAGTCAGGGTGAGAGTGATCTCTCAGCAGCACATACTGAGGTCACCCTGTCTGTGTAGGTGGTGGCCGGCCACTACAATGTGCCTGTCACTGCCCTATGCCCTGTGCAGATGCACCCTGGCCAGGCCACCCTGTCCGGCCTATACCCATGGTACCTTGCTCCTCATTATGCACATTGGCAGCCCAATACTGGCAACATTGCTGGCAGTGTGGCCTGTGGAAGGTGTTTGCAGCCACCACGCACTGGATAGACAGACAACCACCCCCACATCGATGTCAGCATTGTGCTACTAGAGGTGGTCAGCAGCCATACACACCACACCAGTCATGGGCATAGTACAGGCATGGATATGGTACACAAGACTGTTGGGGGGTCACTCCCCAGGGTGGTGAACACTGTCAGAGACCAGACCTGCAGCACACACCGCAGACATCAGAATGATTGTTATGGTGGAGCTCAATGAGCAAAATGTGCTTAACAGAGGAATTGATATCTGCCAGTTCTCATAGCAAACGTTTGATAGCTGTGTACCATATACCCAGGTGTAGGGTGGCATTGCTAAGGTATGCAACTGCTAGTATTGGGAGATACAGGCAGGACCCAATGTCTTGCCTCTCCAGGTGGCATTGGCCAATGGGGCCTGTGGGTGGGTGGGTGGCCCTGTTGGCTGCTGCTTTACGGCAGAGTTCCCCAACTCCATTCCTGGTGTTTCAAACACTGTTCGGGTTTTCATGCTGTCCCTCATAAATATGCATGAGCTACATCTGCATAACATGGGGGTGGTGCATAGCTATGCAGCACAGGCATCTTTATTGGAGGCAGCATGAAACCGGAATGTTGTGGGGCCCTCCAGGACTACATTTGCAGAACTCTGCTTTAAGGTAATGTGCCTGTTTCTGGTGTGGTAAAATATAGGCCATGCGTATGTTCTCTGCAATAAAGGTGTGTCTTTACTATCACTGTTTAGTGGTGGGTAAAGCTATGGGGACTGGGTTGGCAGGAGCCCCAGCTGGGATTTGAACCTGTGACCCTCTGGTCTTACAGGCACTGGCTGTGTCTGTTGCACCACACTGTGGCCACAGAGACAGTGCAGTCCCTGGAGTTAGTTAAACCGGCCTGACGAGTCAGAAACCCTGCTCTGCAACAGGTTTACTGTGACCTCATTTACCTTGTATGCAGACAACGGTGCACATAAACCTCAGAGAATACCTCACAAAAGGGGCACACACCCATAACCAAGCTGGGCAACAATGATATCATTGGGAAACATTACACAACACTCCCAGGACAATCCATTACAATGAAATGATCTTTAAAAGGGTCTGTGGAGCGTAGACCCTTCCACACATCATTTCTTTTTTATTTGGTGCTTTCCAGGCAGTGTTGTTCCTTGTTGCCCATTGCTATCACTGTTGCCCAGCTGTATTATGCTTTTTAAAATGTTTCCTGTGGTCATTTTTGACGTTTTATGTGCTATTTTGCTCAGTGCACATGTATCACACTGCTCACGTTTTGTGTGTTTCCCCGTTTTTTCTGTACATTGCTGACGGAAATGGTTTCTCTTCCCTTTAAATGCCTTTAACGGCAGGTTTTCATTCGCGTTGGAATTGAGCTCAGAATTACAGCGCGTTAGTGAGGGGGAGCCTCTCCACGCCCCCTCTCTGCCCATTGACCCCTTCTCTCCGCCCACTCTCCACCTTCTGCGCTGTTTTAACGCGCCACGGGGCTTTACGATCGTTAAGCGCGGTTACCGCGCGTAGTACGATGTTACCGGTCGTTGGCGCATGTTTACGCGTGTTACACTGCACTTGCGGTCGTTAACGTCATACAACACGCGTTATTCACGTTTACCGCATTTTAGTAAACATACCCCTAAGTCTTACCATCCAAAAATATAGTTAACTGTTCTACATCAACAAATACATATCTTTTCCCCTGATACAAAACATGACATTTACATGGAAATTTTAAGTAAAAAGAATCCCCTAAAGCAAGAACACGTGGGCGCATGTCCAGGAAGGACTTACGTTGCCGCTGAGTTTCTCTAGAGACGTCTGAAAATATTTATATGGTTTGTCCACAAAACTTTTCATTCTTTTTTTGAAAATAAGCATGAAGAACTCTATCTTTATCCATCATAGACTCTATCTTTATCCATCATAGATGCTTTAAGTTATCGTATGTCTCTTTCATGTGGACGGCATGCGCTACTGGAATAGATGGAAGACAGTTTCCATTTTCAAAAGCACAGCCTTCAGACTCAGTTTCGAAGAGTCTATAAATAGTCTCCAGTCTTGTGGGTCATGAGTGATTTTTAAGGCATTCATGAGGCTTTCAGTATCGGAACAGAATACCAGATTCCTTTCCGACTGCGTATAGTACACTGCTGACGTCAGATGGTTTCAGCAGCTGTCTAGCAGTAGTATTGCATTGCATCAGAAAATGATGCAATCAAATTTGGATGATGTGTGCATGCTGGTATTATGCAATGTGATGCAATATTACATCATTCAAGGATTATTTGAGATGTTGTTGATGCCCTACTGGATAAATTTACACGGTGGAACGTCAAAAATGAACTACATGCAATATCTTCAAAACGAGAGCCAATAATTTTTTTTTTAATGTTATATTCATGGTCAGCTCACCAAGATACTACAGATTAGGGCCCTTTAAAGTCAGTAACGATTTCAATGTTGACCAGTGTAATTGGTGCCGCTAGTCAGTCTAGCCCGAGCACTGAGGCCTTTATAACTTTTGACCCAGTGTCCCTCTGTTAGGAGGTTTGAGTAGGGTAATTATACCTGACATTTAGGTGGGGTAGATAGCTTTAGTGCACCTCCATATGCCTCAGGTGAAGTAGTTTTATTTTTAGCTTCCCCCTTTTTTCTTTGAGTAGTAATTTAGCATGAGGGTGAGTTTGGAGTTTATTGTTTGTTGATGACAATTGATTAGCCACTATAGGATTTTTTTATATCTTTATTTTTTATTTTGGTGTGGCATGTTTTTTCACATATTAGAATAAAAATCGGGTGGACTATTTATAGACTGCCAGGTTAATGATACCCAACAATGAATTAATAAGAATGATTGACAGAGGATCACTCCTGTAAGTTTAACATTTATGTATTTATTTAGAAGGTCATTTAAAAAGGTTTAGTCTTGATTTAGACTTCTAAAGACATGCATGTCTCTGTTGCCTTTCCATAAATGATGTTCACAGATGTCTCCGGTGCAGGGACATTCAAGTAAGCACGGAAGTGTGGCAGAGGCATGTCCAGAGAGTGATAACGTACTTACACATCCCCATTCGATCTTAGAAACCTCAGAGATGTTTTCAGGCACATCAGTGTTTATACTCTCTCCAGGTACGAATAGGTATCAGGAATGTGCTTGTTCTCAACTTAAAACATCCAGAGAGTGTAGAAGAGATAGGAAATTAAATGACTAAGTATAGATTACAAGGACCTACACTGGGATTTGAAGCCTGGTGGCTACTGGTCCTAAGTCACTACTCTAACCATTATGCTATTAGACATCTTAGCCCTGAAGTGCTATTCTGGGGACATCTATATAGATGTTTGATACACATGCATATTGGGCATGACCACATTTCTGAAATTGTACCTGAACTTGCATGTGCCTGCTTTTTATTCAGACTTTCTGTCTTTGTTGTCCCAGATTGCACTTGGATGCTCATTCTGAAATGTGCCTCATAGGGGTATGTTTACTAATTGGCAGTAACAGCTATCGCCAATTAGTAAACATACCCGTAGTGTATTATATTAACAAAAATAAGTATTTTTTCTTTTATTGATAGGTTCATCGTGGTATTAAAGGCATTGTAAAGGATGAACATGATAATCCAATCCACAAGGCACGTGTTTCAGTTAGAGGAATTCGGCATGATGTTATTACAGGTAAATCTAATTGCATTTTTTATTACATGACTGGTTACTACACTAGAAAGTACTACATCATAAATGTTAGTCTTTATAGACCAAGCTTACTGATCACTTTTTGAAGAGAATATAGTTGAAAAAATATTCTCTGGATCAGTGCCATAGCCTGATTAGTGTGGAACTGATCAGATTCAGGGTCATGTTACTGACTTAGCACCAATAGCACACAGTATGGAAAGTGGTAATCATCCCATACTAAAAGTTGGCATGGGGCCCTCGATACAGTTCTCCCACTAATGGGTGGATGTGGACTGGACAGATTATGGGCGAAATGAGGGCATTGAAGGTTGCAATCAGCATGAGCATTTTAGGCACATGCTAACTGCAAAGGTAGATGTTAGCCCAGGTGGCAATAGGTGCACCTCTGCACCTGTTAGCATGGTTTGGCACATTAACACCGCATTAATAGCAAGGGAACGGATGAACATACCCCCTAAAATTAGCATGGGTGTCCATACCTGCTTCCGGGTCCAACATGTGCTACTGGTATGTTTCTTAGTAAAGATGCCCCTTAATCTTTAATCAGATTGGTATGAGAGAAAAAGTCAGGTTATGGCAGAGAATTGCTTAAACTCTATGGAACAAAGGTCTTGCCAAAACTGCAGGAACCTTTGCTGGCATGAGTGATATTCACTGTTAGTCTTCAAGTAGACTTCTCTTTAGAGTTGGTCATCAAGGGATCCTGTGGAACCCAGGCATGTCATCTGGAGAAAAGCTTCTTAAGTGTGAAAATGGGGAAGGCAATAGTCAGAAAGGGACTGCACTTTGTTATTGTATCACCATGAAATCAAATGATTTCAGTGAAATAAGAATGCCTTTGTAACACATTATAATATCATTCTTTTAACCTTTATCTTTCAACATTTATGACATACTTTCTAGTAAAGTTGGATACCCAAGATATTGGATTTAGCTCTGTAATTGGTCTTCTGAAACATACAGCCACAAAATTGTCAGAATGAGAGGGCTCGATCGGAGTATTGGGGAGCCACTTGCCTCCAGAATGGATGACCGCTGCCGATTGGCAGTGGCCACGATGCCATGCAGTCACTTCTTGAGGAGGCATTATCTACAGCTGCAATCAGGACATTTTTGGCAGCCATCATGCAAAATACTTTTGCGTTGTTGCTACCACAAATAGAAACACCTACTCCCCCCCCCCAATCCTACCTCCCCCTCCCTACCCCCTGGGTCCACTCCGTGAAATGCAGATATTGCAGAAAAGTGCCTGCAATATCTACATTTCTCCGTCATTAGCTGCTACTGCCAGACAATAAATCTGTGCTATCCCCTGTGCAGTAGCTAACACCCTTTAGTAGACATACCCCTATCTATATAGCTTTTAAAAATACATGGTTAGGTAAATTATGCATTTTCTAACTGCTGATAAATGTATGATTTATTTTGAATATTGGCCTGAGACTGTTTAGATATGGGGATCATTTTCAGAGACTTAGGGCCTGATTCAGAGTCGTGGATTGCGGGGCTGCACATCCTGCCGGGACATGCAGCTCCACAGGCCATCCTGACTCTATTCCTCCTCCTGCTCGTCCTGCACAGATAGAGCCAAAGGATGGGGAGAGTCGACATAGGGTGGGAGAGGATGGAGTTGCGGCGGAACGGGGGTGGGCCAAGCCGACAGGGTGTACAGGGCTGATTCAAGTCATTGCCCTGTACATCTTGCCGGGTCAGAGGGATGTGCTGATTATTCCACCTCAAAGACACACCTCGAAGGTGGAATAATCAGCATTGGTGGGCTGATTGGGCCCGGGGATCCTCCCCCAGTGCTGGTGCCAGTGCAGGGGGGTCCCCGCCAACCAATCCAGGCCCTGGCTGGCCAGCCATGGGTTGGGTGGTGGGGAAGTGAGGGGACCGAGCCGTGTGAGCCAGGGGTGCCTGCAGGGAAGATGTCCCCTCAGCAGGCAGGGATACGATGCAGCGTCTTCGGGCCTGATTCTGTGTATCATGGGAACATTTTGTTCCCACAGTCCAGAATCGGGTCCTAATGGGCCTGTCTTGCTCAGGGCTGACTGGATAGCCTGGACATGCCCCTTTGTGAATCCGGCTCCATGTCATGATTTGGGTGTCTGAAAACATGCATGTAAATGTCCAAATCACTGAGACATTCCTGGATCCATTTTATAAATGGCTTTTAAAGTATGAGAGCAACCAGGTTGGCAGAGGGATGTGGCAGAGGCATGTTAGGGATTTTGGAATGGACTTAGATGTCCCCGTTCAATTTTGGAAAAGTTGGGGACATCTGCGACCCTGTCCAAGTTTAAGCCTGCTTCAGGCATGAATAGGCCATATTTTGGCCTTAAAGTATCCAGAGGACATAGAGAGGTTTGTGCACTACAATCCCCAGTGTTCTGTACTATTACAATGTTAGTAGTAGTGGATTTGAACCCTAGTCCTTGCCTACTACTCTAACCATTAGGCTATTCCTAGATAGCCCTGGTCTCCAATACTATTCTGGGGATGTCCCTGTAGACATCCCATAGATGTCCATATTGAGCACATCCACGTTTGTGGAATTATGCCTGCAGTTGGATGTGTTTGCTATTTTTCAGACATTATGGCTTGGATGTCCCAGATTAAATTCGGATGTCATTTGTAAAATGTGCCTTTATATATATAAAATTTATTTTCCTAATGGACATTAATGTCCAACTGAATCTTTCCATCACTGGAGCTCTAGAAAACATTATAGTGCATACATTTTTTCCCCAGAATTTGTTTATTTATTTTGACTTTATCAACTCTGTGAATCAAATTGAACCAATTTGCAATTACTTTAAAAATTTCAGTTATTCCTGTTCAGAATGTGAACCTGCCCTCTCCTCATTCTTCTATTCCTTAGTCTTCTTACCACAATACATTAAGTAACTCACATTTCACCACCATCCTGTATGCTGGCCAAACTAACCAGGTCTTCATCTGTTTTCTAACAACCAAACAGTCTTCATAGCCATGGATCCCCTTCAGTAATGCATTCCAACATAACTGGAATGAATTATTTAAGGCACCACCAAAAGACTCCTACCGTTTGAGTGCTAACCTTTTCTAAGTATATAATTATGCTGGCCCTAAACCTTCACTTCCTTATATGTGATAATCAACTATTTAAATTGTACTTTACATTATACTAAAGAGATTTTGCAATAGGTGTGACATAGTCTTCTTTATACATGCCACACACCAAATGTGTTGCATTATTAATGATAATGTTAACAAAATATTAATTGAATTACAATAGTTTAATCTAAATAGCACCAATGCCTGACTAGCTGTAGGCAAGTCACTTTGAGATAGATATAGATTACAGTGATCATAGGCGGCGCTATAATGAGGCCAAGTGAGGCAGTGGCCTCAGGTGGCAGCTTTTTGGGCTTTTTGGGGGCGGCAAAATTGCCCCCAAAAAGACCGTCGTCACCGCCTCACTCGGCCTTCAAAATAAAAATTAAAAAAAAACTCTGGTGTAAGAAGCAGCTGCCGCTGCTGCTCCAACAGCGGCAGCGGCATAATGAGGAGCCCCGCGGCCGCCCGGCCGCCCTCACGGAGAGCCTGCTGGCTTCCCCTGGTTTTTCTGGCTCCGCTTTGCAGAGCCGCGGGGAAGGGACAGTGTTTGCCTTAACAGCAGCTCTGTTAAAGCTGAGCCCATGGCACTGATGGGAAACAGGAAATCCTGTTTCCCATCAGCACCTCGGGCTCAGCTTTAACAGAGCCGCGTGAAAGGGAAACACTGTCCCTTCCCTGCGGCTCTGCAAAGCGTAGCCAGCAAAACCAGGGGAAACCAGAAGGCTGTCTTTTTTTTTTTGAAACTTTTATTTTCATTTTACAACAAGCAAACGAAACAACAGACCAAAGGAGACAAATACAAATATACACATAAGGAAAGCAACCCCAATTACCCCCCACCCCTAAGCTTCTTCTCTGGAACTGAGGAGTATCATCAAAGAGGCGTATACATATGTACATCCAAACAAACAAAAGAGTATCAGCAATATAGACTGATCAGATGAAATAGATTTAAACAGTCAGATGGGAGCATTTAGCATTTTAGCATTTCAAACATAATCGTGGAGTATCCTCCATTCAGATAAATGATAGAAAGTCTGAACGGAGAAACCAACAGATGAGGTATTTGTTCACATTTACTGTATAGACTGACAGGATGCCACCATTCATTGAAATTAAGAGGGGACCTATTTTCCCCCAGTAGTTTCCAGTAATATTGTAGTACCGGGCATTCAAACATAATATAAGTTAGGATGTGAATGGCCGTGTGGCATAACCAAAATCTGTTGCTCTGGGTAGCGGTCATTTGACTAACCTATCAGGAGTATAGAAACTTCGATGGATTAAAAGAAAAAAGTGTCTGAGTAAGTGAGGGAGATCGAGAGATCCAGGTCAACCAGCTCCAGGCTGGGCTCCCATGCTCCGGGGTCAAAGCTACATGCAACTCCCGCTCCCAGAATTTCTGTGCTGTCTGAGCGCATTGGTGAATAATGGGAGCGAGGGGAGAAGCAGCCTCCATATATCTTCTAACGCAAAAGCTGTTATCAAAGCAGTAAAAGAATCAAGACTCTTGGGTGGACCACTCGTTCTGGGCGGCAGCCAAGCTGTCAAGGGCTCAAGTACTTGGTTGAAAGCGCCGCCGAGCATTAATGGAGGGCTGGCAAATGACTGTGCTAACTGCATAATACTTGCATAAGAAACAGGATTATCCACATTCGGAGCATAAATACCATTACACGTAAAGTACAGTCTCAACCTGAAGATGTGCACGGGCCCATCCACCCTCCTTATCAAAGCTAACATTCAGTACAATAGTTTGCAGAGACTTCTTAACCAAAATGGCTACCCCACACCGCTTGGAAACAGCAGAAGAGAAGGCAATCGCCATATTAGGCGTGGTATTAAGTTTCAATGCCGCAGCGGAATTTAAATGCATTTCCTGAAGAAACATTATATTTACATGCTCATGATTAAGATAGCTAAGGATTTTCTTTCTTTTGATTGGACTATTAATGCCATTTACGTTTTATGAGAAGAACTGACACAAGGCCATCAAGAAAGATTATAAATTCTGAGAAAGAACACAATAAGGCACACAGTTTCCCAATGTCCCTCATCTTAACTAAGTATGACTGTGCACATTACCTAATAATCAATGGGTTAATGAAAATCATGGAAACGCCCCATATAAACAAATAAGCACCGAGGTGCACTAGAGAAGAAGCAAAACCCCAGAAATTACTGGCGACCTAATGTCTGCGGGGAGAAACTCCAGAGAGGGCCCAAGCTAAAACATATAACCTGTAAAACTATGCATGTTTCGAATCCCACCGAGGTGCACATCATGGAGGGAGAGAAGGCCAAGTAAATTATAGATAGAAAGAAAAGTCCAGGCAGTCTCTATTCCAGGCTGGGATCACCGCGTCGGGCCGTTCAAGATGGCGGGCAAATCCGGCGAATTACAGATCCAAATTGTTGAATCATAGTGGTTGGATTAGCGCATCTGATCTGCGTTATTTGGAGTCCAAAAACATTGCTAGTAGATCGGAATCTTCGAGTGTTATGGCTGGGTTATGGAGAGTCACTCTGAGCTTCACTGGATATATTAGGCCAAAGTGAGCCTGCAGTTATTGAAGTCCAGGGCGAAAAGCAAGGAGTCTCCTCCGTCGGTCAACTGTGGACTTTGCCACGTCAGGGGAAAAGAAACTTTAGGACTTTCAAATTCAAGATGATAGTTCGCCCGGGCAGCAATACGAATTTGCTCTACTCACTGATATCGCAATAATCGAAAATTGAGAGCCCGAGGGGTCGTCCGATTGAGCACCATATTAGCAGGAACACGAACACGATGCGCTCGGTCAGTCTCCAGATCTCTGCAAACAATAATCTTTAGCAAGGGGGGGAGAGTTTTGACCAAGAATTCTCGCATGTCTCCTGCTCTCACATCCTCCGGCACTCCAATGAGCCCCATATGGTTGCAACCAGCTCGATCATCGCTATCCTCCAGCTCTTTTTGAAAATTCTGTATCATACGCTCAGCCTTGCCCAATTTCACCAAGTGCACCGCGTGCGAGTCAAGGACCTCCGCCATGTTGTCCTGTCGTAGTGGGAGACTTTCAAACCGGTTCTGAAGTGTGCCAAAGTCTTCACGCATGGTTCGGAGCGCCGCTCCGTTGGATTGTACCAGCTCCTTCACACCACGTATCTCCTCCAAGATCCCCTGTGGCGTTGCGGAGTTTTCACAAAATGGGGCCATTTTTTGTGGGGAAGAACTCTGTTTTGGAGCGTTTTCGTGTGAAGAAGAGGGAGACCCGAGGTCCAGTCGCACTGGTTTGTGGCCCGCCGTTCCCCCCGAGGCACCCCGGTAAGTTCAGAGCAAAAAAATGAAATTTATGCAGGTATTAATTCAGGATTCTGAGTAGGCCTCTCGGGAGCTTCAACGCAAAGCGTCTATCCCGCTGGACATCAGGCTCCGCCCCCCACCAGAAGGCTGTCTTGAGGGGGGCGGGCAGGCAGCCGCGGGGCTCCTCATTCTGCCACTGTCACCACTGGAGCAGCAGCGGCAGTTGCTTCTTAGGCGGGAGGTTTATTATTTTTTCAATTTCCCTGGGTTGGGGGGAGAGGGGTCTAGGACTGGAACTGAGCTGATGGGGGGTGTAGGACAGGAACTGGGCTGATGGGGGGGTTAGAACTTGAAATGGGCTGGTGGGGGGGTTAGGACTGGGTAATGGGCTATGGGGGGGATTAGAACTGGAAATGGGCTGATGGGGGTTAGTACTGGAAATGGGCTGATGGGGGGGTTAGGACTGGTAATGGGTTATGGGGGGGTTAGAACTGGAAATGGGCTGATGGGGGGTTAGTACTGGAAATTGGATGATCGGGAGGGGGGCTAGGACTGGTAATGGGCTATCGGGGGGGGGGTTAGAAGTGGAAATGGGCTGAGGAGGGCTTAGGACTGGAAATGGGCTGATCGGAGGGGGCTAGGACTGGTAATGGGTTATCGGGGGAGGGCTAGGACTGGAAATGAACTGATGGGGGTTTAGAACTGGAAATGGGCTGATGGGGGGTTAGGACTGGTAATGGGCTATGGGGGGAGATTAGGACAGGAAATGGGCTGATTGGGGGGGCTAGGACTGGGGTGGGCTGATAAAGGGGATAGGACTAGAAATGGGCTGGGACAGGAAATGGGCTAATAGGGGAGGGGAGGGGAGTGCTGATGGCCCTGGAAGAAAACTAGGGGCTAGGTCTACAAATGGGCTGATGCTGGGGGATGGTAGAATAGGACTGGAAGGGAGTGGATACTGAGAGGGTCTGCCAGGGGAAGAATGGGGCAGGAAGGGAAGGAGGGGGCTGGAAAGGAGCTGACACCTGAAATGTACCGAAGGGGGACTGGAAGGAAGCTGACACTTGGGGATGGGAGCTGACATGTGAATGGCACTGGAAGAGAGATGAACAGAGGGTAGGGTGGCTGGAAGGGAGCTGACTGGAGGGTGGCACTGAGAGTGAACCTGAGCTGATACCTGCGATGGTATTTGGACTAGAAGGGGCTGGACAGTGGGAAAGGAGGAGGACTGGAAGGGAATGGACACAAGTGACAGTCATGGGAATGCAAGGTGGTTGACATTGGAAGGTACTGGGAGGGGAGGACTGGAAAGGGGACTGATACTGGGGAGGGTTACTGAAACTGGAAATGGGCTGATGGAAGGAAGTGAAGAAAACAAAATAAGAGATAAGAAATGGCATATGAACCATAGACCACAGAAAGAGAACTAAGAGAAGACAGGAAAGGAGAAGCCTCAGATCGGGACCAGCATGATCAGAGAATAAAATGGTCAGACAACAAAGGTAGAAAAAATAATTTTATTTAATTTTGGTGACTGGACTTTGCTATTTTTATATTTTACACAGTATTGGGGAACTGCATCTCTTATTTATCTGATGTTGTACTGCATGTGGACTCTGGCTTCTTGGGGTTTCAGTTTAAATTTTGTCTACATAGTTTTATTTTTACTTTAGATTGTGGTTACTTATTCTGTACTTGGTGAGGGTCGATGTTGTGCGTGTGTGACTGAGGTAAGGTGTTCTGTTAACATGCAGTTTGTATATAAAGATCTATACTATACTGTAATAATTTGACTTGTTCAGCTTTTCAAATAGGTGTATGGATGTTCCAGGGCCCACTGTAGTATTTACAGTGACACTTTTTTTGGATGGGCTCCTTATGTGAGTTTTGGAAGTTGGTGCTGATATGGTATGGTATGGTATGTTTGCTCTTTGTTGTTGGGTTTTGTATTAGTTCACAATATGCCTGGTTCTGGAGAATAAAATAAAAATATTAGTGAGATGATCAGAATCAGATTTTCTTTTTTAAATATTGAGTTCTGTGGGTGAATGTCCTAGTTCTGCTTTGCATCTACTGTGGATGCAAAATATATGTTGAAAAAGAAAAGGGAGAACCATAACGCAGTTTATAACAAAATAAAAATGGGTTATAATTTAGTTTTATAAACTGTGCTATTGATTCTTGCTGTCTTTTAGTTCCTTGGTGTGCAAACAGGACCGTACCTAGCCCTGTGCAAGCAGTGCAGCCGCACAGGGTGCAAAGGCTTGGTGGGTGCATTTCGGCTCTCTGCTGTTGCCCCGCTGCCGCTGGCAGGACAGTAGCAGGAAGTTAAAATGTGCCCAAAGCTTTTTCGCAGCACTTTAAGCAGGTCTGGTCCCTCTCTCATCCGACACGACGTCAGAGCAAGGAGGGACAGATCTGCTTAGAGTGCCGTCGCCTTTCAGATTGGGTGCATGCCCCCCCTCCTCCTCCCCATACCTCCGTCCAGCGCCGCCTGCTCTTTCCCTGCTGCTGGCGCCGCCATGAAAAAAACAGAGGGCGGCAGCAGCAGGGAAAGAGCAGGCAGCGCTGGATGGAGGTATGAGGGGAGAGGGGGGCGTGCACCCAAGTTGCAAGTCGCACAAGGTGCGATTGCAGTTCGATACGGCCCTGTGTGCAAACATCTTGCATTTCCTCCATATAATCTAATTGGCTTTTTGATTTGGTTCAGTCTCTGATTGGATTTCTGAAAAAGCCCCGCCCCCTCGAAGGTGGTGGTGGGGGGAGGGGGCGCCATCTCATTCTTCGCCTCAGGCAGCAGACTGCCTTGAGCCACCCCTGACAGTGATGATTCATTTTCAACATCCAATATGATGAACTTGTTAAGGTCAAGATCTGTGCACTCAACACTAGGCCCTGATCCAATCACACCTACAGATTTTTAACTTTCTGTGACCACAGGAAGGATACTCCACTCAATGCAATATCTAGGCCCAGGGACACCCTGAATGCTTCTGATTCTGCTGCATACTAATACAGATACTCCTCCTGATGTGACCCTATTACTTGGGTCAGACATACATTCAACTTCAATTCTTCTCTTCCACCACATAAGGCTATCATTGTCTATGTGTTGTGAATCTGGGCACAGACCAAAGGAAACTGGGTTTCAGAAGCAGAAGCCTGCAGGAGCTGGAGGAGATACCAGAGGATGGTCCAGGTGGAGTCCATTTGTATTGCCACCAGTACAGGAAGAGGCTTTGACAGGCTTGGACGTCATATCCAGTAGATCAGAGGGGCTGGTGTTAGGCAGGGGCCCAGGGCATAAATTGGGGAGGGATCCCAAAGCCCACCTTCAAGCTATACCTCCTTCAGATTGAAGCACAGTTGGGGCCCCCTATGTCATGGAACCCAGGGAAATTGCCCTACATACCAACTCTAGCAGTGGTGCTGTAGGTAAGAAGCCCCGCAAAAGAAAAAAAGAGCAATAGATAGAGAAAAGACCCATTTGTACATGTCCTGAGCAACTCATGGAGCAAAACAGTCAGCTTTTGCAGATCTGCAAGCATCTACCACCAAATGAGAGCATCTGCTAGAAAAGATGATGGATTGTAGTGCACCATTAAATCCTTCTTTCCTGACCGTCCCCCTGTTCACTTTTCTCCTCTATCATTTTTCCATGTACCACCTTTGAGGCTCTCCAGAACAGGGTTACCCAGGAGTGCCTTTTGTTTCTAGATTTTGCTAGAGCAGCCAGGTATGCCTCAGAGGTGGCAAGAGAGGGAGGGATCCCATCCAAAGCCAGCAGGGCACCTGAATGAACACCATTAAGTAACACTGTCCTCCTCCTCATTGCTCCCCCCTGCAAACAGTGATGCATATGTAAACATTCACTGTGAATAAATGAGCAGTTGCTTGCTGGATGCAGTTTCTGTTGTGAAGCCACTCCCACCCTGCCATTACTATCTGGGGATCTAGGCTCAAAGCCTTTTAAGAAGGCAGCCTGGCAAAGTTGTAGAGCATGCAGCAGGTCATAAAGATGCCATTTACCTTGAAGAGCTAGTAGAGGAACTCTCCCCCAATCTTTCCAAGCACTTGAAGCACACCCTAGTTGGGCCAAAAGTCCTTTCTATGACTGCCCTTGTCTGCCTTTGACCTAGGGGATAGTTCTTTGCCCTAGGGGATAGTAATGGGGGGTATAAGCCATATATTTTAGGGATTATCCCTATCCTTTAGGGAGGGGAGATAAAAATCAGTGAATCTGTAGTGTTTTTTGAGGCTAACATAGCCAAAATGGACCCTGGTGCTTCCTGGGCAGAGAGGTATCTGTTGAAAGAGAAGATAGGTGTCTAAATTGCTATCAGTAATATGTAAAGTAATGATAAATACCAATGTATATTTGCTTGAAATGACATAGGAAATATTAGTGAAATTTCCTATTTTGTTTCAAATCATTTTTAATCTGAACGCAGCAGTGAAAAAATCCATCCTTCCTCCAAGGTTCATCATGGGCTGGCTTTAAATTGGTATGGTGAACTTTGTGTTGGAAGGCAGACATCTGGCAGAATAGCCATCACATCTCCATGAGGGCTGCCTCTAACCAGTCTGCTCTTATATTGCTGCTGATCTTCCTTCCTGTTTTCTGATTGGTCCCAAATTTGTCTAGTATGGAGCTCTATGGAAAATGCTAACTGGATTTCTTGAGTTATGAATCTCTTGACTCCTGCTGTAAAGATTTACTCTAAAGATTTTATTTTTTCCATCTTCTTGTGCCAGAAAGTCTGTGAAACCATGTCTAAATATACTAACAGAGCCATTTACCAAGGCTAATGCAGATCCCGGTTGTCCATCACTAATTGGACAACCAGGATCTGGATTAAACTCGGTAAATATCTCTGATAGTGTACTTAGACATGGTTTCATAGAACCTCTGGCAAAAGAAAAATCTTTGGACTAAATCTCTACATCAGGAGTCTATAGATTCACAAGGCAAAAAATCCAGTTAGCATTTTCCATAGAACTGCAGCCCAGACAAACTTTGGGCCAATCAGGAAACAGGAAGGAAGATCAACAGCAATAAAGAGCTAAAGGTAGGCTGCTAAGAGCCACCTGCCCCCCCTTCCTCATGGAAATGTGATGGCTCTTCTGTAAGTTGCCTGCTTTGTATAGAAAGGTCACAGGTATGAGATCAGTCTCTGACTGTGAGGAAAAAAATGTTCAGTTTTTTATTTAGCTGAAATGTCTAGTAACCTTTCAGCTATATTTTTCATTCGGGCAGCACCACAGCTACCTCTTCAACATAACTGTCTGAAATAAAAATATATTTTTAAAAAATGAAAATGTATTAAAAATGAAACAAAATATAACAAAACAAACTGCAAATGAAACAGGTAATGAAGCAAAATGAAACAACATTTTTTGGTAAATCTAATGTAACCGGGCAAGGCGGAAGTGGTGCTCCAGCCCCTTCCACGCCACCTTCCGCCACCCCTCCTCCCACACCGGAAATAACCACAACACCACAACTTATTGGCATTCAACTGGTCGCAGCTTTTATTAACCATAACATTATCCAAACCATCAAACAACAACCAAACTTTCGACATACAGGTTCCGGCAGCGGGACGACCCCTCACCAGCCATGTGAGTAGCAAAGTGAGTTCCCTCCCACTTCCTCCGGGAACCGACCCCCAGCAACTCCATTCCCCCCTCCTCCGGCTTCGCCATATTTTATTTATTTTATTTATTTACATTCTCTTATATACCGCACTATTCGGCATCAGCGCGGTTCACATAGAACAAAAGTCTCAGTACAATAACAAGCATGAGATTACAGATAACAAGGGAAGGAACTTGGATAACAAGGGAAACTATTTACAGTCTATTTACAGATGTAACACTACTGCATGGATACATATTTATTAGCAAAAGCCCCGAGGGGTTCTCCGGGTCAGGTGTACCCCACCCCCACCCTGCGCATTGCCAAGACTCCGGACCCGGGACACCTCTGGGATCCCACCACCCACCAGCTGCAACCCCCCTATCCCCGAATCCACCCGTCATAAGGGTGGGAGGGAGAGGACGCCAGTCCTCGTCCTCCGCTTCGCCAGACTGACACCTCACGGGCACGCTCCCGCTCCCCGCAAGGCCCCCCCACCCTCCTGCCCTACGCCCATTGGCTCCCACACTCCTCACTCACCCGCGGGAGCCAATGGATTTAAAAAATGCTTGCCACCGCTTCGACATCCTCCCCCCCCACTCCTCTTTTCCTCCCAAGGCCGGGGCCACTCACCACACCGCCCACCCGGTTAGCTGCGGCCTGCCGGTACATGGCCCCGCGGCCTTCTTGTTATTTGAGATCTCGATCAGATTTATTTTATTTATTTACATTTCTTATATACCGCACTATTTGCGATCAGCACGGTTTACATACAACAAAATAAAAAGGTATGTGCCTAGGAGATAAAAAGGTATGTGCCTAGGAGAAATCTTCATTCAACAGACGACAATTATTTGGACATTATTACTTATTTATTTATCTATGCAGAGGGTAGGTGGGAGAACTAAAGCTTTTAGAGTGCAAGACCAGTGAACTGGAAGAAATTATTGAAATTGAGAGACTCACCTGATTTACTAGCATTTAGGAAAAGATTAAAAGCATTTTTATTTCTAAGAATATAAGAGACTAAGATGGGGTGGGTGGACTAGGAAATTGTCTGTATCCTCTTTTTTTAAATAAATAGAATGATTTCTGTCTTTCTTTTGAAATCGTATTTTATGAAAGCTGAAATTATTTTGAATGAAATTTCAGGAAAATGCTATATACAATTTTTATAAAATTACAAAGGTCAACAAACAAGCTGTATTTGATACCTTTTTATTGGACTAACCTAGAGGCAGCGGCAGCAGCCAGAGCCAGGTTTTTTTTTAAATTTTAAATTTGCCATAAGCCGATATGGGGGGGGGGGGGATTTTAAGACTGGTGCTGGGCTGGGCTGGGGGGATGGTGTTAAGACTGGGGCTGGGCTGGGCTGGGGGGGGGGTGGTGTTAAGACTGGGGCTGGGCTGGGCTGGGGGGGTGGTGTTAAGACTGGGGCTGGGCTGGGCTGGGCTGGGGGGGTGGTGGTGTTAAGACTGGGGCTGGGCTGGGCTGGGGGGGGGTGTTAAGACTGGGGCTGGGCTGGGCTGGGCTGGGGGGGGTGGTGGTGTTAAGACTGGGGCTGGGCTGGGCTGGGCTGAGCTGGGGGGGTGTTAAGACTGGGGCTGGGCTGGGCTGGGCTGGGCTGGGGGGGGTGTTAAGACGGGGCTGGGCTGGGCTGGGGGGGTGTTAAGACTGGTGCTGGGCTGGGCGGGGGGGGCGATAAGACTGGGAATGGGCTGGGGGGTTAAGACTGGTAATGGGCTGCGCGGGGGGGGGGTTAAGACTGGTAATGGGCTGCGTGGGGGGGTTAAGACTGGTAATGGGCTGCGCGGGGGGGGGTTAAGACTGGTAATGGGCTGCGGGGGCTAGGACTGGTAATGGGCTGGGGGCTGATGGGGGCTGTCTGGAAATGGGGTGATGGGGGGTTAAGACTGGTAATGGGCTGGGGGGCTAGGACTGGTAATGGGCTGTGAGCTGTTGGGGGGGTTAGGACTGGTAATGGGCTATGGGGGGGTTAAGACTGGTAATGGGCTGTGGGATGATGGGGGATGAATGGAAATAGGGTGATGGGGGGTTAGGACTGGTAATGGGCTAGGGGGGGGGGGTTAAGACTGGTAATGGGCTGTGGGCTGATGGGGGCTGTCTGGAAATGGGGCGATGGGGGGAAAGGACTGGTAAGGGGCTGGGGGGGTTAAAACTGGTAATGGGCTGTGGGCTGATGGGGGCTGTCTGGAAATGGGGTGATGGGGGTTAGGACTGGTAATGGGCTATGGGGGGTTAAGACTGATAATGGGCTATGGGGGGACTAGGACAGGAAATGGGCTGATGGGGAGGGGTTAGGACTGGTAATGGGCTGTGAGCTGTTGGGGGGGGTTAGGACTGGTAATGGGATATGGGGGGGTTAAGACTGGTAATGGGTTGTGGGCTGATGGGGGCTGTCTGGAAATGGGGTGATGGGGGGTTAGGGCTGGTAATGGGCTGGGGGGGTTAAGACTGGTAATGGGCTGTGGGCTGATGGGGGCTGTCTGGAAATGGGGTGATGGGGGGGTTAGGACTGGTAATGGGCTATGGGGGGATTAGGACTGATAATGGGCTATGGGGGGGCTAGGACAGGACAGACATGGGCTGATGGGGAGGGGTTAGGACTTGAGGTGGGCTGATGTGGTTAGGACTGGTAATGGGCTGTGGGCTGATGGGGGGGGGTTAGAACTGGCAGTGGGCTATGGGGGGCTGACTGGAAATGGGCTGATGGGGTTAGGACTGGAAGTGGGCTGATGGGGGGTTAGGGCTGGTAATGGGTTATAGGGGGGGCTTAAACTGAAAATGGGGTGATGGGGGGTTAGGACTGGAAGTGGGTTGATGGGGGGCTAGGACTGGTACTGGAAATGGGCTGTTGGGGGGGCTTGAATTGAAATGGACTCATGGAGGGGCTAGAACTGGAAGTAGGCTCATGGGGGGGCTTGGACTGGAATTGGGCTGAGTGGAGGGGAGCTAGGATTTGACATGGGCTGATGGTGGGGCTAGGAGATGACTAGAAATGGGCTGATGGGCGGCTAGGATGGGAAATGAGCTGATGAAGGGACTCAGACTGAAAATGGATGGGGGAGCTAGGACCGGAAATGGGTTGATGGGGGGTAGGACTGGAAATGGGCTGATGCAGGGACTAGAAGGGAATGGATGCTGGGTGAGACTGGAACTAGAAGGGAGCTGATGTTGGGGGAGGATTAGAATGGGATGGGGCTGGGAGAGTAAAATGGAGAGGGGAAAAATATTTTGTGTGAGAGGGATGAAAAATCTACAATTTGCCGGTTATTGGGAGAGTAAGTGGGGATTGAGGATGGAGGGGTAAAATTTGTGTGGATGAAATAGGAATGAGGAAAGAGCAAAAGGAGAAAGATTAGTATGTTAAAGCAGATGTAGAGAGAGAGAATGGAAAAAAAAAACTAGAAGAGAGAAGAAAGAACAAATGGACAGCAGACGATGGAGAGTTAGCAAAAAACATTAAGAAACCAGAAGAAAGTGGCTGGAGCAATTGCAACTGAAAAAAAATGCACAAAAGGTAGAAAGATATCTCTTTATTTTGAATTTATTAACTGGAATATGAAAGCTCTGGGAAATGTGCATCATTAACGTCTGCGCTTTGTTTGGTACAAGAGGAAATTAATTTATAGTTTTATTTCTACAGTGTTGTTGTACATTCCAAGTTTGACTTTTGGGGTTCCCAGTTTAATTATTGCCTTCCTGTTTCTAAATTGTGATTCCTTGTTTGATGATGGTCTATGTTCTGCATGTGTAACTGCGCTGAGGTATTCTGTTTATGTAATTCCTATTTGACATTGCCACTTGTTCTCTTTCCCCAGTATTCTCTGAAATGTATTGGTTTAATATTTGCAGTGTTGCCTTTTGATAGGTAGGGTATGGTGCTTTGTGAGTCCTGGTAATGCTATCAGGATATGGCGGGTTTGCTATGGGTTCTAAATGGGCAGCGTTTGTAGTAGTTCCTAATGTGCCTGGCGGTTGGCACTGGATTATAGTAATGTAGAAATCTTTTAGTCTTTCTTTATCCATACCCTCATTAAGAGACATGTTTACTAAAAGTTAGTGTATGGTAACATTATGCAAATATTTATGCAAATAAGGCCACTTATGCAAATGAGGCCCCGCACCGAGTCTCCGCACATGGCCCCGCACCCCCCTTGGGCCGCCCCTGCTCAGGTGCAGCTGGTGACATCACCAGAGGGCCTATAAAACCTCGGCCCCAGCAGCGGGATGCAGCCACAGGCATGATCCCATGGCGTATCTAAAGGGGCATGTCCAAAGGAGCAGTCCTGCCCATTTGGAGACCCTTCGGAGTACTGAGGTGAGGATGAGGAGCCATTTTTCGGCCCTCTGTCATGGGGAAGTGCAAGAAGAAGTTGACATCTGTGAGTACTATCAATCCATCTAAAACTGTTAAAGTGATTGGTCCTATGGACAGGCCCTTAGTAACTGGATAGAAGTTGGGCATTTCTTCTATAATGTCTGCAAGTTCTGCTTCCCTCTAAATTCTCTCCTTAGTGATGGGGGATTTTTCTCCATCCCCACCTCCTAGCTTTGTGAATTTAGAGGGACGGAGTGCATCGATGGCTGGGAGAGAAAAGTTGCCTACTTCTTTCGAGGCTTTGGGGAACGCTGACTTATTTATCACAGAAGTTTCCTATACCTAAGCCAGTGGTTTTCCCCGTTTGTGTGCTGCGTCTCAGGCTTCTGATATTCAGCTGTCTTGGGTGCCTTTAAGTGGAGATATTTCATTAAAAGAATTATGGGACCTTATTTCGCAAATGGAAGCCTCGGGTTCTCTACAGCAGATTTTAACATTTAATACAGAGTCAGGAGTCAGTCGCTAAATTTACTCAGTATGACAATCAGTTTTCAGCAGTAGGATCTCATTTTAAGAAAATAGATGCTCAGCTGTCCACATTACAAGCCGTAGCAACTTCCTCTGTTACTGACAGTTTACTTATACATATTTATCTATGTTTACCTATGGATGACAAAGCCCATCTTTCAGGCTCAGAGGGAGCAGATCATTTGATTTCTATGGATAGCTTAGACCTGTAAGCCTTTTTAAAATCATCTAAAAATTAAATCACTACATGGGCTACTTTGTTAGTGTCTTGTCTTTCTGTGATGGATAAGAATTTTGTTCAGCAATTATATTTTCAGAAAAGGAATGAGTTATTTTGTGGACAAAAAATTACCACTTTTCCTGATATCTCTCGTTCAACTCAATTATGGCGTAAAGCCTTCCTAGCATTAAAGCCTCGAGTTTTGATACTGGGGACTGACTTTTTCTTGAAGTTTCCTGTAAATGTTTGAATTCCTGACAAGGTACTTCTTTTACTTTTTTTGATCCATCTCACCTCAAGGATTTTCTTAAGAACAAGAATGGCTGACTCTTCTATGCTAGGTTGGCTTAAGATAAAATTGGATATGCAATTGCTCATCTTCTGGATTAGGTTCTTTAGTTTTCTTTGTCTAGAATGGAACCCTCTCTATGTTGTGGACAATGTATTTCTTTTTGTTTCTGCTTTTGTATTGTATTGTTATTTTCCTTCATTTTCATTTTCATTTCCTTAGGTACAGTATAATTGCAATTCTTAAAAACAAAAAAAGAAAGAAGATTCATAAATATCCTCAATTTTTAGTTTGTAACTCCACTGTAATGCCCCCTTCATATTTTTGTATTAAATCATATACATTACAGGCCCAGTACTGAGTTAGGATGACTAGGCATGTATAGCACTTAGCCATCACTATTATCTTCTAAACCAGGATATTCAATGCCGGGGTCATATGAGGCCTCAGCATTGAATATCCAGGGTCGCCACACATGCCTGGAAGCCACAGAGGCTAATTGGGCAGCAGCAATATTGAACCATTGCCCGGTTAACTTCTATGGGTAAAGACAGGCCAGCTTTTGCAGCGCTGATCTTTTACCTGTAGACGCTAACCAGGTAGTGGTGCGATATCGCTGCTTCCCGGTTAGCTTCTGTCGGCACCTATGACATGCCCCAGAATGCCCACGACACACCCCAATGCTAAGCAATTAGCATTGGGGCGTGTAGGGGAGAAGATCGGAGATATTCAGCGGCACTAACCATGTTAGTAACATAGTAACATAGTATATGATGTGTCATTGAATATTCTGCTGAGCGGTATTTACATGGTTTACAGGGCTGCAAACCATGTAAATGCCTTTTGAATATCGGGCCCCACATTCATAGCGAAGCATGAACGTAAGCCTTTTATTCTGAATGTCTTTGTTTAAGAATCTCACTTTATAGTATCTAATGATAAGAACCTTATGGGGGTTATTCCGAACCACGACTAGCAGGGATGGACGTCCCAACGGGTTGTCCATCCCCACTATTCATGCGGCTGCAAGCCCACGAATAACTTGCCCGCTGGTTGTGCAGGGAAGTTAGTCAGGGCGGGGAAGAGGCAGCCCGGGGGTGGAGAATGGGTGGGCAGTGGGTGGTCGCTGACCCTGGACATACAGGGCTGATTCTAATGTCAGCCCTGTATGTCCAGGTCCAGCGAATTGGCCGGGGAGGTTATTCCACTCCTGGGGTGGAATAACCTCCCTGGACATTTCTTTTTTCGATTTGGGGTGCAGAAGGGGCTGGGGGGGGGGGGGACAAAGTTAATCCCTCACAGCCCGGCCCTGGCCTTAGGAGGCCAGATTGGGGGTCGAGCTGCAGGAAAGTAACTTTTTGGGGCAGCGGCCGGCATTGCGGCTTTTAAATGGAGCCACAGTGCCATGGCAATGGGACACCATGGCGCCGCGGCTCCATTTAAAACCCTTGGCTGAGTTAGCTGGGCTAATGCTGTATGTGCAGGCCGGGATTGAATCACAGTCCTGGCCTGCATGTACAGTGCTGTTTGCGATTCTGACGTGCAAAGGAGATCTACGTCATGATTAGAATTGGGCCCTATGTATTTGACTACTCCTTATTGATTTAATTCCATTTATTAGATGTCCATGAGCATAGTAATTTCTGGATGACTAACTGATTGACTTGTTTACATTAATGTACCTGTGGTTTCATTGCAGTGGCATGATCATTATATAGTTTCCGTTTTATTTGTCAGGCACTCATGCAGATTTCATTTAATCGGGCTGCTAATCTGCAGGGCAGAGTTTGACCACTGATTTGAATGGAGAATTTTAAAATCCAAAGATTTTCTGAGTAACTCCCAAAGTAACTTAGAAATCTTTTGAATATTGACCTCTCTATATTTAAAAATTTTTTCAGATTTTCAATTTAATTATGTTGGTTGGAAAAGATTTTGAACTATTTTATCAGATTGAATATTTGGATTTTGTTTTTGATCTTCAGAAAATCTGAATGGAATTTCATCTAATT
Organism: Ichthyophis bannanicus; assembly: GCA_033557465.1. NCBI lineage: Eukaryota > Metazoa > Chordata > Amphibia > Gymnophiona > Ichthyophiidae > Ichthyophis > Ichthyophis bannanicus. Next base: position 1,381,515,155 of record CM066032.1, on the reverse strand, counting down.
TTTTTGTATTTACTTTGCATTTGCCGTTATCAGAATATAGAAAGACTAGGGGACATGCAATGAAGCTACAGGGTAAACTATTTAAGACTAATAAAAGAAAATATTTTTTCACTCAACGTGTAATCAAACTCTGGAATTTGTTACCGGAGGATGTAGTAAAGGCTGTTAGTGTAGCTGGGTTTAAAAAAGGTTTGGACAAGTTCCTGGAGGAAAGGTCCATAAACCATTATTAAGAAGTGACCGAAGATATCAATGCCTGACCCAGTACAAGCATTGTGGAACTTGTGTCTCTTGGGGAAACTGCTAGGTACATATGACCTAGATTGGCCACTGTTGGAAACAGAATACTGGGCTTGATGGACCTTGGTCTGACCCAGTATGGCATATCTTATGTTCTTATGTTCAGATTTTTGGGAATCCATTTCAGATTTTTCTCAGATCTTCTAGTAAGCATACAATGGAGCTTCCCTGGTTGATCTGAAAGAAATCTGATTTTTCAATGAACTAAACTAAGATAGGCATGATTCAAGTTTGATCTTAAATTGCTACACATCCCTATACATAAGTTCATTAAGGGATATGTTTACTAAGCCCCACACTGGTATCACATGTGTGAGCCACGCTACCAGCACGGGGCTTCTTGCTAACTGCATGGGTGCATCTGCCCCCCCCCCCATCGCAATGGGTGGCCCTCCATTAACGACACCCATTGCAATGGTATTAGTATGCACCCATGCTACCTGTGGCAAGTGTGGTTAGTGCAGGCCACTAATGCCCATGCTAGCCGTGATGTGCTGGGAATGCTCATGGCCCAGTCCTTACACCGATGTGCACTACCAGAATCGCATGCGGTTTTAGTGCAGAGGCCCCACGCTACTTTTATATCCCACTGAAACCACATGCTAACCCTGCGCTACTGTGGTAACATGGTTTAGTAAAGATGCCCCTAAATTAATTATTGATATTTAGTTGCACACACTAAAGTGAATTTTGTTGGGTTCCATTGAATCTTAGATCTCCAATCTTAGAAATGCATTAAATTCCCTCCAAGTAGAGATGAATATCCTATGAACCAGCTCAACTATATTTTGTACTGTAAGAAAAAACATTTTGTTGAGGTCTTTCAATTTTACAGAATTTGTCTTACAATCTGGTAAATATTTGCTAATTTTTTGAAAGAAAGGTTTTTAAGTAAATTTCCATATTATCAATTAGCAGTCATTCTACCAGTTTTATGGTATGCTACAGAGATTGTACATCCGCCATTCCAAAGAAAATACTAGCAAAGCTACAGAAGTGCATATGTACATATGTTTAATATTTCCTAACAGATCTTCATATTTGTTTTTTACAGCTGTGGATGGAGACTACTGGCGATTATTGCCTCCAGGAACACATATAGTCAGTGCTCATGCCATAGGATACAAAAAAGTGATGAAGAAGATCACTTTACCAGCCAAAATGCGCAAGCCTGGACGTGTGGATTTCATCCTGCATCGTGTTAATATCCAGCGTTACAGATATGATAACGTGCCACTGGATGAAATTTATGATCGATTTGACCCCCTGGATAATTTTGATCCACACAGAGAATCCACAGTACATGAACCAAATGAAGATGGACACGAGCATTCAGCTGACAGAGAAAAGCCTTGGTGGTGGTCTTATTTCAGTGTACTAGAACAAAATAGACCTGTGTGGCTTCTTAAAACCCATTAATATACAATTGTATTTCTGGTATTCCTAGTATCGGGTTCACAATAATGTCTAAAATAAAGGAGATACATATTATCTGTATGCCTTTGGCACATGAATCTATTTCAAAATTCAGGGTTCAACCAATGTTGCTCTGACATACTGTACTGTTCACCTTCACCTATAATACTGTCATAACTAGAACAATCTTATATGTGTTTATAAGAAATATTCTTGGAAAATATTGTCTGCATTTTCAGTCCTTTTGCCTATGTAGTAATGATAAATTTCATTATTTATTAAGTTCTAGAGTGTCTGCATAAAATCTTGTTACTCTTTTTAATGTATTTTTATACGTGCTTTAGCACATTAAACATTGCACAGTCACCATTTGGAAAAGCATTTTCTTCTCTATGCATTATTTTTCAAAAGGGATGCGTATAGGGCAACGATTTTCAGTTTCCTTTCTGCTTGGTCATTTTCCTGATTCTTAGGGGTATGTTTACTAAACCTCGCACAATTGCGCACCGCACAATAGCGCACGGCAATGATGCACTTAAGCGCTCTTAAGTGCCCCGCACACTAATGGGCCCCCGCACAAATGCGCGCTGCACTAACGGGCCCCGGACAAGTACGGGGCCCGCAAATGTCCGATAGAGGCATGGAAAGGCATTCTGAGGGCGGAGGAAGGCTCCCGAGGGGCGGAGAGACGGGGTTAATGGGCGGGGAAGGAGAGGGGAGAGGCTCCCGCACATTATCGGGGCCAAATTTACAAGTTAAAAATAGCGCGAGTGAAACACTCGCGGTAGAGGGCATTTAAAGGGAAGAGAAACCATTTACGTCAGCAATGTACAGCAAAACCGGGGAAACCTACAAAACGTGAGCAGTGTGATACATGTGCACAGAACAAAAGTGCAAATAAAAAGCGAAAATGACCACAACAAAAATTCTAATAATTATAATTCAGCTGGGGAACAGTGCTAGCAATGGGAAAAAATAAAAAACACACCCAGGAAAGCTCCAAACAACAGAATGATTTTTGGAAGGGTCTACGGAGCGGAGACCCCTCCAAAAATCATTCCCTTTTTATGGAGCTTACCTCGGAGTTTTATTATGTTTGTCCATTAATAGCACTGTTGCCCAGCTTGGTTATATTTTTTCCCCCTTTTTTCGAGGTCATTTGCGGGGTTTATTTGCACTTTTGTCTCCAGACAAGGTGAATGAGCCCACAGTAAAAATGTGCAGAGCAGGGTTTCTGACTCTTTCGGTCAGGTTTCCTATCTCCAGGGACTGCACTATTTCTGTGGTCACAGTGTGGTGCAGCAGACAGAGCCAATACTTCTAGAACCAGAGAGTCAGAGGTTCAAATCCCAGCTGGGGCACCTGCCAGCCCAGTCCCCATATTTTACCCACCACTAAACAGAGATAGTAAAGACACTCCTTTATTGCAGAGAACATAAGCATGGTTCAATCACCCATATTTTACCCTACACCGCTCACACACCATAACAATGGCATTACCTACAGCCGAGTCCCCCAAATGCAGTCCTGGAGTGCCACAACTCAATCAGGTCATATGGTTATTCTAAGATAAGGACATGCCAGCATGTTGGCGGAAGGGTACAGGTGGTGGAAGGGGCAGTGGCTGCTAGCCACAGAAGAAAGTGGCCTAGCCATGTGCAGGCTGGCACTGTCCACTGCAACAGACAGGCCCTGTTGAATGTACAGTCATGGACTTCCCAGGGAATTCAGCCAATCCGTGGCAACACAGTGGTGCAGTGTACACAGACAGTATGTTCAAGAACAGAAGGTCACAGGTTCAAAGCCCAGCTGGGGCTACTGCCAATCCTGTCCACATATTTTTCCCACAACTAAACCATGATAGTAAGGGCAAACCTGTATTGCTGAGGACATACGCATTGGTAATATGCCTATCTTTTACCACACCGAGCACAGACACCATGAACAGGGCATTACCTAGAGCAGAGTCTCCCAAATGCAGTCCAGGAGGACCACACACCATTCAGGTTCCATGCTGCCTCCAATACAAATGCCTGTGCTGCATATCTATGCACCACCCCCATGGCATGTAGATGTAGCTCATGCATACTCATGAGGGACAGCAGGAAAACCCGAACAGCGTTAGGCACACCAGGACTGGAGTTGGGAACCTCTGCCGTAAAGCAGCAGCCAACAGGGGCAGACACACCCACACCCACAGGCCCCATTGGCCAATGCCTCCTGGAGAGGCAGGACATTGGGCCCTGCGTGTATCTCCCAATACTAGCATCTGCATACCTTAGCAATGCCACCCTACACCTGGGTATACGGTACACAGCTCTCAAACGTTTGCTATGAGTACTGGCAGATAGACATTCCTACGTTAAGCACAGTTTGCTCTTTGAGCTCCATCATAACAATCTTTCTGATGTCTGCGGTGTGTGCTTCAGGTCTGGCCTCTGACAGTGGTCACCACCCTGGGGAGTGACCCCCAACAGTATTGCGTACAATATCCATGCCTGTACTGTGCCCAGGACTGGTGTGGTGGGCAAGGCTGATAAACTCCTTTATAGTAGCACAGTGCTGGCATACATGTGGGAGTGTGTGTCTGTCTATACAGTGTGTGTTGGATACAAACACCTTCCACAGCCCACACTGCCAGCACTGTTGCCAGTATTGGCCTGCCAATGTGCATAATGAGCAGCAAGGTACCATGGGTATAGCTCTGACAGGGTGGGCTGGCCAGGATGCATCTGCACAGGGCATAGGGCACTGCCTGGGACATTGTAGTGGCCGGCCACCACCTACACAGACAGGGTGACCTCTGTCTGTCCTGCTGGGGGATCACTCTCACCCTGACTGTGCAGTGACCACAGCATGTCTAGGCACCCCCATAGTGCTATATGGTATTTCTCTCATGTGATATACATGGGTTTCCTTTTGGGGCCCAGTCACTGACTTATCTGCTGCTGTGCACTGCTATCCCAGTTCTGGGTGCATGCATTTCCACCAGGACTAGCTAGCAGACTGTTTTCAGCTGGTCTGTGTCTTGATGGAGTGCCTTGCAGGGTGCAGTGGCTGAAGGCTTGCTGCATGGGAATATCAGATAGTGGTGGGGTGCAGCTTAGCATATTCAGGCCTAATGTCTGTCTGATATTGTGTTATGGATGTGTATAGAGCTGCTTTGACTGCCCTGTAGGGTGTCTGTTCCCCAGCAGGACTGGGGTTGATGGTCCACTCTACTGCCACTGTTGCAGGGAGGTAGAATGTGGATCTTTTGATAGTAGACCCTGTTTTTCAGCCGGGGGGCGGGGGAAGATGGTGGTACATAGTCCACCTAGGTGTCCATAAGGGGTTCCCCTGACTAAGACAGAAAGAGATATCCAAGGTGTTTCTGCAGAAACTACCTATCTCACAGATTAATACTGCTTTGGAGCTCTAGCATGGCCTCTTTCAGTCATGGAGGGTTTTGTGGACCTGGTCCTGGGCGCCTCATCGCACCCTCAGGGTGAGCACAGTACCCGCACACTGTGACGGTGTGTAGCTACTCTGTGCCAGTAACACACACGGTCAGTACCCACTACCAGGCCTAGGTGCTGTGGGGGTGCATACCCCATCTTCAGATCATCTGTAGACTGCTGCTTTGCATGTGCAGTGCATCATGGGTGCGAGAGGACTACCCTTACCCTGGTAGCTGCAGCGCAGTCTGCAGAAGTTATTTGGTAGCCAGACAGACATCTCTTTACAGGTATAGAGTTGTAGCCCACTGGTGACTGCACTGCTTGTGGAGCCAGAGGTTGCTGGTTTGAATCCAAAGTGTGTTTCTTTATTTTATTCACTTTATTTATTTACATTCCCCCATATACCGCGCTATTCTGCACCATTGCGGTTTACATTGCACAAACCGGACATACATTCTAACTTGGAGATACGTATTTCACAGGGTACATGGGGGGGCTGTCTGGGGCAGTGTGTGTGTGATTTGAAGTAGTACAGCCGGCAGAAACACGCTCGCAGTGCTGTAACCTTTCGGTGCCTCATCGGGCACCCCATTCAGCACCTTCTAGGGCTCCCTATGGGCAACATTATAGGGTGCCTTAGCGGACAGTGCACTTTATGATATGCCCTCTGGAGTGCCTTCTGCGGCACCGTATGTTACGGCACTGTGAGGGGTGTGTGTTTGCTGGCAGCACTAATTAAAATAGAAATAAAATGCCTCCTACAGCATTCTTACCCTTAAAAGGTACTGCCTCAGCCTGCCTTCTTCATTGGGCACAGTGGGAGCTTGAACCCATGGCCCCTGCACCAGCTGTCAGTGTTTTAACCATTCTACTACTGCTCTGTTCCTTTGTGTGTGCACATCAGGGCGCCACTTAGTCTTCCCACGCACTATTGTGCACGGCGACAGTGCTTTGGAGGTACATCTGCTAGCACCAGTACGTAAAATAAAAATAAAATGCCTCAGAATGCATTCTTGCCCATAAAAGGTACTGCTTCAGCCAACCTTCTTCATTGGGCACAGTGGGGGATTGAACCCATGGCCTCTGCACCATCAGTCAGTGCTTTAACCATTGTACTAGGGCTCTGTTCCTTTGTGTGTGTACATCAGGGCGCCACTTAGCCTTCCCACGCACTATTGTGCACGGCGCACATGTGCAATCGTTTACTCCTGTTTTTTTCTTTTTTCTGCCTGAACCGCCCACTCCTTATATGGCACAGGCACACTACCGCGGCCCCGCACAATTTCGGAGTTTAGTAAACATACCCCTTAGACTTTTTAGGCATGTTTCGCTTAGTGTGGTGCCTATTGTTGAGGGTTCAAGAGGCTGTGCAAATGTCTTTCCATAAAGGGTTTGTTTGTGCACGTGCAAACAAGCATGTACTACCATCTTCCCCACCTCCAAAGACACAGGATGATAATCCTCCAATGAGCAAGGGAGAGGCTGGCAGGATATCTGGGTCCCGCTGGCCTGAAGATTGAGGAGGCAGCCTGCAGAGGCCAGAGGAGTCTCCAGGAACTGTCTTCATCAGAGGAGGAGAGCTGCAAAAAAAGGGGCAGTGAGGGGGGAGGAACCTAGGGTAGGGGTGGGGAAAAGGAGGAAAGAAAGGGGCAGAGCCTAGGGGAGGGGGAGGGGTATGAGAAAAGAATAGGGTGGGGTTAGAGAGAGGAAAGGAAGAGGAGGGGCATAAGGGAAGGGGCTGTACTAGAAGAACAAAAGAGAACAAGCATAGAACATAAGGAAAGGGACATGGTTACAGGAGAAAAGCAAACACAATGTATGCATTAAGGGAGTAGAGAAGAGAAACAAGTAAAAATCTTGAGAGTGCATGGGGTGGATGAAGAGATGAGAGAAGTGAAGGATAGGAAGAGGGAATAGTACAAGAGAGGGGGAGAGATGAGTGGGTGCAGGAAGATAGGGGAAATGGAGTATGCATATACAGCCACTCCCTAGCATACTCATCACCCAAGAGATACACATACACGTTTACCCTCATACAAAGACAGCCACCACCCAACATATTCACCTTCCAAGAGACACACACACATATTCACCCCCCCCCCACACACAGCCATCTCCAACATACCCACCGCCTAAGAGACACATACACACATTCACCTCCAAACACATACCCACCGCCCAAGAGACACATACACACATTCACCCCCACACACACACACAGCCATCTCCAACATACCCACCGCCTAAGAGACACATACACACATTCACCTCCAAACACATACCCACCGCCCAAGAGACACATACACACATTCACCTCCAAACACATACCCACCGCCCAAGAGACACATACACACATTCACCTCCAAACACATACCCACTGCCCAAGAGACACACACACACATTCACATCCAAACACATACCCACTGCCCAAGAGACACATACACACATTCACCTCTAAACACATACCCACTGCCCAAGAGACACATACACACATTCACCTCCAAACACATACCCACTGCCCAAGAGACACATACACACATTCACATCCAAACACATACCAACTGCCCAAGAGACATATACACACATTCACATCCAAACACATACCCACTGCCCAAGAGACACACACACATATTCACCCCTGCACGCAAACCCATCCCCAACCTACCCATCTCCCAAGAGACACTCACACACATTCACCCCTGCACACACATGCACATAGAATCCTCTGCACACACACATGCATGCAGTCCCCGACATGCACGCAAACACATGCTTGCAGCTCTCAACATACACACACATGCTTGCACCCACGCCCTTATTCTCCCCATAACACACACACAACTCCTGAGACTCCCTATGACAAACACACACACACACACACACACACATGTGCATGCAGTCCCTGACACTCCCCATGCCACAGAACTCACATACTCACACACACAAGTACCCACTGACAAATACATGCATGGAGCCTTCAACATACACACATGCGCATGCTCCCCAGCTGCCTCCATAACACAGACACATTCTTTCATGCACACGCTTTCTGACACACATACACACAAACATGCACTTGCGCTCCTTGATGCACACATGCACCCCCAGAGACATACACACACTCCCATGTCACTTGCTATGGTATATAGAGATGGACCCCCTCCAAGTTTCTGATTATACAAATGGAGGAAAAGCGCCATTGTGTGACACTGCAATTATACACTTTTCAGCTTGTTTCAGTTCATTTCATATATTAATTTTAATTTAAAAAAATATATGAGTGCACTAATATGTTGATTTGCACTTTTTAACCTGTGCAAATCAACATACTAGAATTAATTCATAGGTTAATATATGATAAATCAATTTAGCTGGCAATACAATTTTAAAGGAGTGCTCATCAATCAAATTCATTCTGACAAATGTATTGCAGATGTTAACTTTGTTACAGTAAGGGGCATGTTTACTAAACTGCGCTAGTTGTTAACATGCTCTTGAGTACACGCTAAAGAGCCGCGATAACAGTGCAAGGTTAATTCATAGAAACATAGAAGCACAGAAATATGATGACAGAAAAAGACCACATGGCCTATCTAGTCTGTCCTTCCATATCAACCACTGCAACAGTCCCCTTTTTACCTTTAGAGATCCTCTGTGTTTGTCCCATGCTTTTTTGAATTCAGTTACTGTCCTCATCTCTACCACCTCCACTGGGAGACTATTCCATGGATCCACTACTCTTTACGTAAAGAAATATTTCCGCATATCATTCCTGAATCTATCTCCCTTCACCCTCATCCCATGTCCCCTCGTAGCAGAACTTGCTTTCAATTGAAAGAGGCTCTCTCCCTGAACATTTATGCCACGGAGGTATTTAAACATCTCAATCATATCACCTCTATCCCGCCTTTCCTCTAAGGTGTACATATTAAGATCCTTCAGTCTGTCCTCATATGCTTTATAATGAAGCCCACTAATCATTTTAGTAGCCACCCTCTGCACCGACTCCATCCTGTTCACATCCTTTTGAAGATGCGTTCTCCAGAATTGCACACTATACTCCAAATGAGGTCGCACCAAAGACTTATATAGAGGCACTATCACCTTCTTTTTTCTGCTAGCCATTCCTCTCCGCATGCACCCAAGCATCCTTCTAGCTTTTGCCATTGCCTTTTCTACCTGTTTAGCTACTTTAAGATCATCAGACACAACCACGCCTCGGTCCCGCTCTTCTTTAGTGGACAAAAGTACTTCACCCCCTATACTATATTTCTCCCTTGGATTGCTGCAGCCCAAATGCATGACCTTACATTTTTTAACATTAAATCCCAGCTGCCAAATTCTAGACCATTCTTCAGGCTTAGCTAGATCCCTCCTCATGTTATCTATCCCTTCCTGGGTGTCTACTCTATTGCAGATTTTGGTATCATCTGCAAAGAGGCAAACCTTACCCGACAGCCCTTCCGCTATATCACTAACAAAGATGTTAAAAAGAATCGGACCAAGGACAGATCCCTGGGGCACACCACTGGTAACATCCTTCTCCTCAGAGTGAGCTCCATTTACTTGTACTCTTTGTCGCCTCCCAACCAACCAATTTCTAACCCAAGCAGTAACTTTAGGGTCCATCCCTAGGGTGCTCAGTTTGTTTATAAGTCGCCTGTGAGGAACAATGTCAAAGGCTTTACTGAAATCTAAATACACCACATCTAGGGCTCTCCCTCGGTCCAACTCCCTGGTCACCCAGTCAAAGAAATGAATCAGATTTGTCTGACAAGACCTGCCTCTGGTGAATCCATGCTGCCTCGGATCCTGTAATCCGCTGGACTCCAGAAACCTCACTATTTTCTCTTTCAGCAGCGTTTCCAATAATTTACTCACCACCGAATTTAAACTAACCAGCCTGTATTTTTCAACCACATCCTTACTTCCGCTTTTGTGTAAAGGCACCACACTAATTCCTCACTATCTACAGGTACTTACAGAGTTGCTTAGTTACCCAACTCCAGGGGTGAGATTTTTTGACTGTTCTGGTTTTACATTTTGCATTGCAATGCAGTATGGCATTTGTTATTCCTATTTTTACCCCTTGGAATCAGTGCTGCAGCTCCCACAGTGCATCTGAATGAGTCTGTCAGAAATCCAGATCCAGCTTAAAATTTCACTCCTGGAATTGGGTAACTTGGCAACTCTGTGCATAGCGTGTGACAGGGAGAGAAATGGGTGGTGTAGGGGAGGAGCGCAGGTATGTCTCCACATCACAGTTATGATGGAGGTTGGTAATGCACATTCACCATCAATGCTGCAGTTAGCACGGGTGAACTTTATGCCACCTCACTGGGTGACGTTAAGTGCATTTGCGTTGATGTTGGCCACATTAGGGTCCCAGTGTGGTATCTGCAAGGGCCATGCTGTACACACCAACAGGCAGCCCATGACCTTTGCATGTACCACGCATCGATTTCTACCCTAAGCACTCAATACCTGCAAAACCCTAGCGCACTTTAATAAACCTACCCTTTAGTCTTCAAATACTGGTAAGAAATTATAAAATCCGATTTGACAGAGCCTTTATTTAGTATAATTCATTTGAAAGAAGAAACACTACATTTTTGAGGATACAAGAAATTCAGTCTCAACCAATTCATAAGAAAGTGTTGTGCATCTAAAGAGGATGATATACTGTATATATAAACTTTCTTCACATATCAAAAATAATAATTGATTTTTGAAATGTGTATTAATTGCAATGTGCTACATTTCATAAAACAGATCTCCTTTTTCCAAATTTTGTGTGAACTATAATTTATTTTTATCAAAAAACAAATACAAGATTATAGCAGAGTTTCCCAAACCTCTTTGGAGGACCCTGCAGCCAGTCAAGTTTTCAGGATATCTATAATGAAGTCAACGTGCAGAAATTTCTAGACTCCGCATGTACAAATCATTTATCATTTATTATGGATATCATGAAAACCCAACTGGCTGAGGAGTTAAGCTCAGGAAACCCTGAACAATATCAGGCACAATGTGGAAATGAGTAGAGATGCACATTTGTCACAAATTATAATGAATTTTGTAGATATGCTAAATCAAAAGATCTACACTTAACAATTGTATTATAGATTTCTTTTTGTGCTCAATATTTTTATCTTCATATTTTAATGTTATATCCTTATAAACGTGCTGACTCCACTTTTCACATAGTAGCATAGTACAAGGTAAGATAATAGATGAAAACTGAAAAAGACCTTCTGCCTTATACTGTATTGTCAACGCAGTTATTCTATGCAAACTAATGGTGTATCTGCACTGCTATCCACAGAATAAAATGAGCCAGATAATTTGTTTTTCCCTCCTCAGCATGCCACCATCGTGGGTAGAAAAGCAATAGACTCCCCAAGGGGGGAAAAATTGAATTTGAAATTCATTTGCACTGATAAAACAGTATTTTACCTGCGGAAATGGGCTATTTGAAAATTGTTCATCTTTTTTGAGTAAAAATGCATGTCTCGTTCATATTCAGTGGTGGTGTTCATTTATCTGAATAGTGGACCTAATATCCGGATAACTTGCAGACTGCCCATGATCCAACCTCGCTTTGCCCTGGCACTGTACCAGTACACTTATACACATATATTTTTTGTATTGGATATATATGTTTTTGCTTTTTATGTTCCCCTTTTCTTATTCTGTAACGTTGGCTGTTTTCAGACCCCTGATGCAGAAGTGATTGCCAAAACTTGGCCAAGTCGGGTTTCTAATAAAGTGTTTTGATAGACGATTCTTCCGGTGTGGCTGTGACTTTTTCTGCTTCCTCCTTGTGGTGACTGTACAGATAGTGCCGGGGTGGTCAATAATGATTTTCTGGATAGTACTGCTATCCAAATAAGTGCTTTTAAATATTGGGCCCAGTGTTTTTGGCAATAAAATTAAGCAGCTTGGTACATCAGCATCAAAGTTTGAAGTTTTCACCAGTAAAAATTTCAATAATTAAATTTAGAGGTAAATAGCAAATATTTAAGAAGTGTATCATGCAGAAAAGAATGACTTGTTATGGTGAATTTGATGGAAGTTTAAATTTTACAGTGCATCCACTCAGCAAAAGACACAGGACAGGTACACATTCAGCACTCAAAGGGAGATAAGTAGTAGACAGAGAAAGTCAAAACTGAGGCAGTAAAAGAGGTCCAGGGGCGGTGAGTCAGGGTACTGATATATTATAGGCTTGGTTAAATAAATGGGTCTTGGTTAAATTAATGGGTCGTTAACATGGTCTTAAATATTGCAAATATACTACATGGAGTAAAGGAAAAAAGGCAAATTTATGCTTCATGCCTAGCTGGCTGAGTTAATATGTAAGATAAACAAACTAATTTGACCAGGGATTGAAGCGCAGATCCAAGGGGTGGTGCTATGATCTCTAGGTATGAGAGAGAATATTCTGAAGATCACATGTTTGATGAATTAGATAAGTAGGTGTTAGCATGGCCTGTTTACCAAACTAGGTAAGGATTTCCCCAATAGCTCATATGAGCTAGGGTCAAAGGTTATGAATTTGTGAAGGAGACTGAAAACGTTGCATGAAGTTGTTCTCAGCTGCAATATCACATTAGTATCAAACCACTAGCAGGCACGGGCATAAATTCTGCCCAAGCCACCGCTGCAATGCGGAGGGGGGCTCGGGCAGAAAGAGGGCCAACACAGAAATGGCGGCAGCAGCGCAACATATTTATTTTAACATGCTTGCTGGGCTTTTTCGCTCTGTATATTTTCCACAGGGAACAGTGGCCAGGCCCTGCAGTGAACTTACTAGAGCGGAGCTGTGCGGCAGACATGATAAAGAAAGTCTGTTGCGCTGCTACAGCCGCTGTCACATGGGAGAGGGGCTCAGTGCACGAAGGGGGGCCTGTGGGGGGGGGGGGGGAATGCCACAGCCATGACAATGGAGGGCCCTCAGAAAAATTTTGCTTGGGGCCCCTCATTGTAACTTACTCCACTGCTAGCAGGTAGACCGTCCTAGGCCATGCTTCTTTCGGTTGATTGATTACATTCGGTTTGCTATTTCAGCAACAGTGACTGGCATGTATGTGCTGTGCTAAACTATTTTCTTTCTAAGATATAACTAATATCATTTGCTTGCAAGCTTCTCTCTAATAGTTCTCATGCAAAACATTTTCTATTTTACTTGCTTAATTGTTCCGAGTTTACCGATATATTGTCACAACTCGCTGCAAGGGTAATTTTCAAAGCCATTTTCAAATTGGCGGCAGTCTTGCAGGCAGGGATAGGTCAAGTGAGTCAACAATGCATATAGCTTTGATTCTTCAAAAGTGTATGTCTTGTTTTGTCCAGAAAAAGCAGGCACAGATCTTTTTGAATATATTTTCTCTAAGATAATTTTCTTATGTAATGTAAAGTATATTCATACTGTTCTCTTTGAAAGCTGGTGTGAAGTCCATGTATAAAAATATCCACAAATTCTGCAACAATGCAAACAGTTTTGAAAATGATCTTAGTGAAAGTGAATTTGTAATGCATTTTTTGCACAAGTAGAACAGGATTTTACCATTGCTTGCTTACATTTGTACTCTAAATACAGTAATAGATTTCCCTCTACCATCCTCAAGGCAATGTAGTTCAGCCGTTGTCACTTATTGCAACTTCACAGAGAAACTTCCCATATATTATGTATCTTATAACTTCACGTAATTAAATGTGGGGAATGTATAGGTCTCAGGCCTCACATAGCATTGGCTAAAACAGACTATGTCCATAGCCACAATGCTCATTTGCATCAATGACCTATATAAACAGATCCCCTTATTGTTAGCATCTTAAATATTGATATTAATGTAACGTTCTCTTTGATTTAACAATGTGTGCTTATCTGAGAAATCGGTAGAGGATGGTAGAGGGAAATCTATTATTGTATTTAGTGAAAACTACCCTCTGTAACTTGACGATACCCCAGAGTGTTTATACATTTGCACTCTGGCATGGATGTATAAGTAGTAACTTATGAAGAGATGCTACTTGTATAGATCTGCTGTGGTATGCAGAAATTTAAAGGGGGCATGTTTAGGTGGAGTTTGAAGCACACATGCATTTCATGTTTTGCAATGGTAACTGCGAGGCCGTGGGCAGGGTCCCGGTGGCCGGCTTTAACCGGGCACGAGGCCCGGTGCGGGGACCCTGCGCGCGGCCCGGGTCGGGGCGCGCGAGTGCGGGGTTTAAATTGATTGGCTCCCGTCGGTCGCAGCCATGTGGGAGCCAATCAATGGGGTTGTTGTTGAGAGGTGGGGGGGTGAGTTCCTGGCCGGCAGCCTCGACGTGCTCAGTCGGAGCGGAGGCTGCTTGGGGGTGCCGGCGTGGGTTTTTTCGGGGGCAGAGAAGCAGCGGCATCGGAGCGCATCGGTGCAGCCAGCTGGGGTCCCTAGAGTCGGGCATTGCCGAGGTGCCCACAGGCAAGTTGGGGGGGGTGCCGGCTCCTGGTGGGTTGGTGTGTGGGGGGTTCTTGGTGCTGGGGGAGTGTGGGGGTTGTCTGGAGGTGGCTCCTTTACGGGCATAACATTAAAAAAAAAGAAAAAGAAGCTAATCACATCCAGGAGAGTCAGGGCCAGCTAAGAGGGGGTTGTTGGGCCTGGTGGGATGCCTGCTCCGCGTGGTCAGGCGAAAAAGGGGGGTTTGGCCCCGGAGGGTGCTGCTGGGGTGAGGGGGCGGAGGGGTTCAAGGTCTGGTGGGGGGGCCGGAACAGGCAGAGAGTTGCCCAGCCCTGGGGGGGGGGCAGAGGGGTCATGGGGCTTCTGGGGGGGTTGATGTGTGGGGGCATAAAGGGGCGAAGGGGGTTCGGCAGTTGGGGGTGGGTGACGGGGGTGAGCGGGGTGACCCATCCCCCAGTGGGACCCAGGGGTCGGGCGGGGGGCATCGGGGGGTGGTTGGGGCTTCGGGAGTTGCGAATGAGGGGGTGGTGGGGGTTTTGGGGGTGCACCGGGGGGGGTACGGGGGCGGCGGGGGGTGTTTTGGGGGTGCAGGGGCCTGGGGGAGGGTTGCAGCCAGATGGTGCCCAGTGGGGCAGTGGATATGGCATCCCTGCAGGTTGGCTTCATGGTCCCAGTGGATATGGGGGGGCCTTCGCCATGGGAACAGTGGTTGGGTGGGGACAGGGTACGTCTCGGGCAAATTGGGGTGGGCTTTGGCCTCAAGCTTGGTCCCTGGCGGTTCCCCCCCCCCCCCGTCTTTCCTTTTATGTCTCTGCAGGGGCAGGTCATGGCGCAGCCAACATGGACGTCGAGCGCCACTGGACGCGAGAGCTGATTGAATCCGGTGGCGGGTGCTGTGACGCAGTACGGAGTGGCGGCGGAGTCATCGGGTGGACGGCCCTTGGATATCGCGCGGGCCGGCGGTGAGGCCAGTCAGGTTGCAGATGGTACGGCCGCGGCTTCGGCAGCTGCTGGTGGAGAGCCTGGTGAGTTGACGAGGGGTGTGGGCGAAGGGGGGGTGCGGTTGCAGGAGGGGAAGGCGGGGGTGGTTCACGTAAGAAGCACAGGCGATCCTGTCGGAGGCGTCATACCTCCAAATCGTCCTCGTCTTCTTCCTCTTTGAGTGTTTCGTCGGCAGGGTCTGGGGGGGAGTCGGGTTGGCAGGAAGGGGATGGCGGGGGGTTGGGCTCCGGTGCGGGTGGTGGAGCCGCGTCGGTGGTGTTTTTTCTGGAATTGTGGGAGGGGGTGCCACGGAAGCTGCGGCGCAAGATTAGGAAGCGGCGCTACATTGATATCTTCTGCTTGCTGGAGGGGAGGAAGTGTTCAGGCGAGAGTCGGAAGAAGAGGAAGGAGGACGAGAAGGCTGGTAGGGTAAAGAAGGTGGCGCGTAATGTGGTGAACTGGACGCAATCCTTTCTGCGGTTGGACAGTGTGTGGGGTCACCATGCTCCGGAGCATTATGGTATGTTGTTGGCGTATGCCGATTCCATCCTGGAGGCGTCTCAGACACATGACGGGTGGGCTTGGCTGAACTATGATGAAAAGTTCAGGGACAAGATGGAGGAGAGATGAAAAGTTCAGGGACAAGATGGCTGACTCAAATGTCAGCTAGGTCTGGTGCCGGTGGGGGGGGGGGGGGGTGGCGGTGGGAAAAGTAGTGTCGGGGCGGCAGGGGGGGGGCTGTGTGTTCCTTTCGCTCGGGGGCGGGCGGTGTGCAGTAGAAGGTGGGCGCGGCGGGGGGCAGTGACGTGTGCTGGTGGTTCAACCGGTCCACCTGCCCGTTTCCCGAATGTAAATTCCAGCACGCCTATTCCTTGTCTGGAGGTCCGCATCCGGCCACCAAATGCATTAAGAAAGGTGCTGCCGGCGTTGCCGGGTCCCCGCCTAAGGGGCAGTGAGTGGTATGGGCGTGCGCCATCCCCGATTCAGGTGGAGGCCTTATTGGGGTGGCTGAGTCGCTATCCTAGGAGGCGGGAGGTGGTGATTCTGTCGTTTTGTTTTCGGTTCGGTTTTGTTATTCCGGTGCGGAGTGCGGTGTTGGCGCCGAGTGCGCGGAACTCCCCGTCAGTGCGACATTGGGCTGCGGTAGTTTGGGATAAGTTATTAGGGGAATTGCAGTTGGGGAGAGTGGCAGGTCCATTCAAGGAGCCCCCGTTTCCCGACATGGTGATCTCTTCATTGGGAATAGTCCCCAAGAAGGAACCGGAGAAGTTCCGGTTGATTCATAATTTGTCTTGTCCGATCGGGGCTTCCGTCAATGATCACATACCCCGTGAGTTTTGCACGGTCCGGTACGCGTCCTTTGATCAGGCGGCTCTGATGGTGAGGGCGGCTGGTCGGTCTGCCCTGATGGCGAAGGTTGACATCGAATCGGCGTTTTGATTGTTACCAGTACATCCGTCTGCTTTTCATTTGTTGGGCTTTTGCTTTCAAGGGGAGTATTATTTTGACAGGTGCATGCCGATGGGCTGTTCAGTCTCTTGTGCTTATTTTGAGATGTTTAGTACCTTCCTGCAGTGGGTGCTGGTGCAGAGGTCCGGCTTGCCGAATGTGGTGCATTACCTGGACGATTTTTTGTTTGTGGGTGCGGCTCAGTCGGCGGAATGCCAAGAGATGTTATCCGAGTTTGTGCGGCTAGCGCGGGAGTTTTGTGTACCATTGGTGGAGAGTAAGATGGAGGGTCCGACAACGCGGTTGACCTTTTTGGGGGTGGAGTTGGATTCGGGGGAAATGGCGGCGCGTTTGCCGCAGGATAAGATTGCCCGCTTGCAGATTTTGGTGGCTAACATCCTGGCCTCCCCCAAGATTTCCTTGAAAGAGCTGCAGGCGCTGTTGGGGTCCTTAAATTTCGCATGTAGAGTGATTCCAATGGGGAGGGTGTTTTCATGTCAGCTGGCATGTGCCATGGCCGGGGTGCGGAAGTCTCACCACCGGATTAGAGTCACGGGGGCGATGAGGGCAGATTTGAGGGTGTGGAGTCGTTTTTTGGAGGAATTCAATGGGACTTCCATTTTGATGGAGTCTGAGGTGTCCAGTGATGCATTGCAGTTGTACACGGATGCAGCGGGTGGGCGGGGTTGGGAGTCTACTTCAGCGGGGCCTGGTGCGCGGATAGATGGCCTGAGTCGTGGCATGTTGCGGGGTTGACCAAGAACATCACCTTTTTGGAGCTCTTTCCGATTCGGGTGGTTTTGGAATTATGGCCGGATCGGCTTCGAAACCGTCGGGTACCTTGGTGGTGTGATAATGAGGCGGTGGTCAGTGACATCAAGGGACACGAGAAAACTATAGGTATCCACCGCCCGGCAAGATTGTAGCTGATTCAAAAAATCCCCCGTATCCCGAAGGTACGAACGGACCTGCAACGCCGCCGGCTGTAAAAAAAGGTCACAAAATTGAGAAAGGGGCTCGAGCAAGGAATCCCGACAGGAGACAATGGGGCGACCCGGTGGATCAGTAAGCGACTTGTGCACTTTCGGAACCAGATAAAAAACAGGTGTTTTTGGATGTTTTTTAATAAAAAAATTCATCTCATTACGAGTAATCCAGTTATGGCATTAGCGGTGGCGGGCACTTTGCTAAGGTATGGCTGGTGCAGCCGGGTTCCGCTAATGGGGGGTTATGAAGTTTGATGTTGGTTTGTTGTAATTGTTGATGGTTAATAAAGCTGCAACCAGTTGTGTTCCATGAAGTTATGGTGTGATGTCTTATGTATGGGGGGGGGGGGTTGGTTGTGGGGGCGGGGGAAAAGGGTAGGGCCCGAAGCACCGGGTCCGCCTGCCTCGGTTATTCATATATATGTCAAAAATGTCCTTGTTGGGATTTGCACCTACAATTAGGGGCTTGTTTACAAAGCCGCGGTAGCGGTTCACGATCATTATCGGAGCCGCGGCCCCATTGGCCCGATAACGATCGCGAACCGCTACCGCGGCTTTGTAAACAAGCCCCTTAGTCATATGTAGCCCTTGGGTAACTGCTCATTTGGACCTGAGGTTTTGTGGAGGAAATTGTGCTTTTAAACCCAATTCAAACCAAACTTCTTCAAAGTTTAAAAAAATATGTTTCAGAACGCATACCTTTACTTTGCTGCCCTCAGATGTACAATCTGGTAAACTCCACCACTTATAAGTGTATATAGCAGCACATACTCATATAAATAACAAAAACACCACTTATATATGTATGTGGCACTATTTACATGTGCATAGCCCCAGAAGGATGCAGTTCATTTTTTTGAACATGCACATTTGTAAAAGGGCTTCTTTCTCATGTGTGAGCCCCCACCCATATGTATATTTTTCATGGTGTTTGACATATTTGCAAGAGGAAGTAGAAGGATTATGCAGGACAACTTCACTAGAAGAGCTCTGAAATGTTAATCCTGCCTAGCAAGAACAGAAGAAGAATGTCATGCTCCAGCTAGCTCCGCGCCATGGGGAACAAGCTGAATGCTGTCCTGGAGCTGGAGGTTGAAGTGGTAACAGTGGTTATGGCTAGTGCAGTGACTTCCTATTAGGGGCCCATACAGATGGTACTATGATGATGGACCCAGTGGAAGAGGGGTCCATCAATTGTGTGCCCATGTACTGCTGTCAGGACCTGTTCAACTCCACGATGAACTCTGTTGGCTGCAGCTGTCTCTGCAGTTCCAATATCTCAGCAAGCAGAGCCTGGTGTTCCCGATTGTGCTGCAGGAGCTGATCAAAGAAGTGCTGAAACTGTAGAGACTGCTGGTGAGAGCTCCATTGCTCATCTCCTGCAACAAGGCTTCCGCCTCCTCCTGCAGAAATACCCTTGCTGGTGAGCAGTCTCTGCTTTGGAGGTATGCCAAAGCCTGCAACAGCAGTGATTACAATATTTGCAAAATGAGGCCACTCACTTCTATCTTTCCGGTATAGCCACATGCAAAGGGGCGGAGCCGGTAACTCCTTAATTTGCACATGTGCATTTCAGAAATGGGACATGCACACGCAAGTCTACGGCATAAACACATGTGTGGAATCCATTTTAGAAATGGGTGTCAGGGACATGCATGTAAAATCCAAGTCTTAAACAACACACTCAAAATAATGACAGTATAATTTTGCCTGCAATGGGACAGCAAAAGATAAGCAACTCTTCGCTTGCCAGGGGGAAGGGGTAAAGAAAGCAGGAGGAGAGGGCCTTGAAGAGATTGAGGGGTCTGAGTGGCCTTGTTGCAGACAACTCTAGAATGGATTATGAACCTCAGGGAGTTAGGTGGTTGGGATGAGATGGGGAAGGGTTGAATTTGGATATAATTACTCACTTTCATAATCCCAGCTCAAGGAAAACTACATTTCACTTACAATAGCCAGGTCCCTTCTCAAGAGAGCTTACAACCTAAGTTTATACCTGAGGCAATGGAGACTAAAGTGACTTTCCAGTGTTACTGTACAAGGATTATCAGCAGGATTTGATTCATGGATTCTTTGATTTTCAGCATACCATTAAAATTATTCCAAAATTACAATACATATATAACCTTTTCTAGGCAAAAATCATTTTAAAAAAGTCCTAAAAGTAACAAGCTGGTATCGTTTATTGTACTTGAAATATTAAACATTTTTAAAGTGTAAATAAAATATCCTAAAAATATTTGAGGTAAAAATAAATATTTCTTTCTTTCTTTTATTTTTTCTTTATGCATTTCAGTATTTTTCATCCGAGCAAAACATGAATGAATAGAAATTACAAAGCAAACAAGAGAAAAAAAAGAGACTATCCAAAACAAAAGGAAAAAAAACCTAATAAACAAAATTAGTCCACATTCAGGGCAAGAAAAGGAAAACACTAAAAATCCTCTCTTATACAAAAAAGTAAGAAGAATCTACTGTAATTCCAAAAGAAAAAGGTGGGAAGATACTGTGTCATCCAAATGGGAACATTACACCTTTACAACGTCTTCCTTCGAAAGCACAAATTCTAAGAGCAGTTTTGGCTCAATCCAAGTACAACCTGGGACGTCCAAGCCAGAACATTTGAAAAACAAGTAGGCACATCCAGGTGCAGACATGATTTTGCAAACATGCATATTCCTGATAAAGACATCTGCTGGGGCATCTACATAGACATCCCCAGAACCATCTTTCAGAGACTAGTTATCCAGGATAGCCTAAGGGTTTATTTATTTTATTTATATTCTCTTATATACCATGCTATTCTGCATCAGTGCAGTTTACATTGAACAAACTGAAATTACATTGAACAGGACATTATAACTTGGAGATAACTATTTTACAGGGAACATGGGCTATGGAGGGTTAAGTGGCTTGCCCAAGACCACAAGGAGCACCTGTGGGACTAGAAACCCCAGTCCTTCCAGCCCAAGGTTGCTGTCCTCTAGTGGGATTTGAACCCCTGACCTTCTGGCCTGAAGCACCTTGCCCCAACCACTAGGCCACTCCTCCACTCCTTAGCATGGTAGACTCGGAACACTGCAATCAAGATTCAAATCCCACTACTTCTAATGTTAGCTTTGTACTGGGGATGATGGGATGTTTGCTCCTCTACATCCCTGGGATGTTTTTCAGCCAAAACAAGCACATTTCAGGTGCCTAGAGCAGGTCTAAACTTAGACAGGACACTAGATGCCCATAATCTGAGATCATGGTTTTGGGAATGCCCTGGCCATGCTTCCACTATGCCCCATTCAGACTTGGATGTTCCCAGAACCAGCATCTAAAATAACTCTGCAGACATCTTTAGGACTCATTTTGGACATCCAAAGCATGAAAAGGGCTTCCAAAATGACTCTCATACTCTTTATTTGAAAATATTACATATCATCTGCAAGGAAATTTTAGGAAAATGTTTCCCATTAATGTGAGGACTCTTGGCTTTAAGGCAAAGATCTCCCTCCTTCTTCTTTGGATATTCCTACCATTCAACAAAGACCTAATCCTGAAATCAGCATTCCCACTAATGAACTCACCAGCACACAACCCTGATGAACTAGTCTCCAACTGGAACGAAATATTCAGTTCAATAGCTGTTCGCCCAGCAAAAAACAAACCTCAAGCGAAACGACACAGCAGCATGGTACTCTACTGAGTTGAAAGCCTCACTTGCGACACTAAGAAAACTTGAGAGACGCTGGCGCCGCTCACGCTCAGAAGTAGACCAAAAGGCATACAATTTACAACTCACAGCGCACCGTACCGCAGTGACTGAAACCATGAGACGTTACCACGCCGACACTTTAAAAAGATCCCTCAACAAACCTCGTGACCTGTTTGCCCTCGTTAAGCAACTTACAACAGAACCTGCATCAGAACAAACAAATGGAATCCATCCTCAAACATATGCGGATTATCTACAAACGAAACTTTGTCAGATAAACAACAACCCAGCGTCCAGCATCATCCTTCAGCCCTACAATCAAACACCACTCACTACCTTCTCAACTCCATCCAAACGATGCATCGAAGACACCATAGCAGCCATCAATACGTCCACAGCGCAATCTGATCCATGCCCAGCTTTCTGGGTCAAGGAACTCCGGACTGACCTCAGTCCAATCATATCCAGACTTATTCAACAATCGTTCACAACAGGTGATTTCCCACGCACCCTCAAACAAACTTCAATAAGACCTCTACTAAAAAACAACAAACTCGACCAACAGAAACCAGAATCCTACAGACCCATAGCAAGCATACCATTGCTTGCAAAAATAATGGAAAAGATAGTTCAGAGACAAATACAAGATCACATTGATTCCAATGCACCACTGGATCCATGCCAGCATGGATTTAGAGAATCTCACGGGGTCGAGACCCTTCTCACCACACTCTTCAGCAACATAATATCAGGCATCGACAATACCCGCCAAGGCTTTGTCCTTGTCTTCCTTGACATCGCGGCAGCATTTGATTCCGTTAGCCATGAGTGCCTCCTAGAACGCCTCAAAGAAAAAGGAATCTCCGGTAAAGCACTCGAGTGGTGCAGGTCCTACCTCTCGGACAGATGGCAGCAGGTGAGATCCAGAAACACATCATCAGAACCATTCCACCAAAGCCAAGGTGTCCCACAAGGATCCTCCCTCTCCGCCTTACTATTCAATATATACATGCAACCTCTCTGCAACCTGATCCGGTCTTTCAACATTAACTGCATGATATACGCAGATGATGTGCTATTATACACGCCTTTTGCAACAGATAACCCAGACCTCGAACCAATAACATGCTGCATAAACGAAATATCCAATTGGCTACAATCCCAAAACCTCCGGATTCAACACAAGAAGACGGAGGTGATGTTCATTACAAGAAACCGTAACTTCAATGCCCCAACAGTACTGAAAGTGAAGGAAGCAGACCTCCAGACCAAATCCGCGATCAGATACCTCGGCATCACACTAGACCAGAACCTAAATATGCAAGCTCATATAAGTAACACTGTAAGGGCAGTATATCATAAAATTAGATCCCTTAGATACCTAAGATCTCTGCTGGAGCCAGATGATTTCAGGACTATCTATCAAGCACTAATTATCCCGCATTTCGATTATGCAAATGCAATACTTCAAGGTCTCCCCCAAACCACCCTAAACCCACTGCAAATGGCAATGAACACCGCAGCAAGAGTACTGCACGGGGCATCCAGGAAAGACCATGTCACACCTATAATGAAACAACTCCACTGGCTCCCGATTCAAGGTAGAATTACATTCAAGACCTTGCTGCTCACCTTTAAAGCCACCAAAGGTCTCTCGTCAACTTCACTAACTGAGCTAATCCAGATGACACCCCACAACAGAGACAGAAGGTCAGTAGCTCAAAACACCTTGATAGTCCCAAGATCTATAACTAAATGCTCCAAGTCAACATCCAGCAGGACTTTCAATCTTTATGCACCAGTGATCTGGAATAACCTCCCTCACAACATTAGATCAATCCCAGACATATTCCAATTCAGGAAGGCCGTGAAACACTACCTCTTCCTCATACATTACCCTGAACCTAATAGAAACTCAGCACCATTTGTCGAATCCACCCAAATCACTACTGTCTAAAACCACACAAACACATGATCAGCCTACAAATTGTATATATTGTATATTTTATGGTTGTACATAGTTACCCTGTTAGCCAAGTTGATTATCCTGTTCATATGTAAACACAAAGTACTATTGGAAATGTGTATGTTCACTGTTTATTGTAAACCGCGCTGATGCTGAATAGCGCGGTATAAAAGAGACTTTAAATAAATAAATAAATAAATTCCTACAGAAATCAGGACAAATACAAAGCCTTGAACCTACAAGCAGCTCATTAATATTCTTATAGAACAAACACAATACCAAATTATGATCTGATTCTAAAGCAAACATTGCAAGGAGTATTACTTGTTCTGTGATGACATCCAGCGAGCTCTTGAGGAACCCAGTAAGATCCAAATTGTCAGACTGGGCATCCTCTCTGGGAACCTCCCGGTGGCATAAAGATGTACCCACAGACGCATATTGAGCTCTGAGAAGTGGGGTAAATCATCATGAGGGATCTTCAGGACCTCACAACAATACTTTCTAGTCATCTCCAAAAGGAATAACAAGTGTGATTTGAGAAAGTTCAATAGTTTCAGGTTATTCCTCCTCATGTGATTTTTCATATATTCTAGTTTCTGGGCCAAACGTTTCTTGGGAGGGGGGATATTGAAAGGGATTAAAACGCTAACCATGTTAATCCCCTTAGCCAGGATATTCAGTGGCACTAACACGGCCAGTGCCACTGAATATTTGCAGGTGCCGCCGTTGTATGCCCTGATGCTAACTGGTTAGCACTGGGGTATGCCAGCAGCATTCTGGGGATGGCATCCAGTCCTAACTGGGAAGCAGTAATATGAAGCTGCTGCCCCGTTATGGCAAAGCAGAAAAAGAAGGGCACAGAAAAGGCTGGCCTAACTTTCTCCAGGGAAGCTAATCGGACAACAGCTGAATATCACCGCTTCCTGGCAATCCAGGCAAACTGGATATCTCACCCCAGTACTGAATATCCAGGTTTAAAGTACAGTAGTGCTGGCTAGCAATATTAGAACAGCTAGCCACCGCTGCTGAATATCTCTTATCTTTTTTTAATTGAATTTTAATAAGATTCCAAGGAAGTTTATATACCATATATATATATATATATATATATTTATATAATACAAATACATCACAAGTCCACATCAAGGAAGTGTTCCAAAAAACAAAAAGAAAAAAATACCTGCCTTGGTCACTGGGAATTAAATATGCAAAGCCCCTTTAAACTAAGTCAAGAGAGTGGAATACATTTAAACAATAGTCTTTCCCTTTAAGAAATTCTAAAAATTGATCCACCTCAAAGAACACATATCTCTTACCCTTAAAAACAATGAGAAATTTACAGGAAAACTTTAAGTAGAATAAAGCACCAAGAACTAAAACATGTGGCCTAACCTCAAAAAAGGCTTATCGGTGCCTCTGGGTAACCCTAGAGACGTCCAGAAAGATCTGAATGGAGTGGCCATAAAACGTTTCTGATTTCTTAGAAAAATAAGCTCTCAAGATTTTATCCTTATCCATCTCAGATACAAAGGTAACTAATAAAGTGGCTCTTGATGCAATATCATCACACGAAGACTCTAAAAATGCAGAAATATCCAATGAAGAAGACACTAATTTATCATATTGTTGTTCCCCTCCCGTATTATCTCTAACTAACCTCCCTATAGGTGCATAGCAAATCCTAGATAAATGAATAGATTCAGCATCAGTAAATAACAATACATCTTTAAGATATTTATAAAAAAGAATTAAAGGGGAAAGGTAGTGAGTTTGTGGGAAGTTTAGCTTCCAAAGGTTTTTAGAGAGCAGAGAATTCTCCAAAAATTTGTCTTGACAATGAAGTACAAGAGAAATCCCTTACAAACTTGTAGCTGTTTCTCATGATCAGAAAACTTATCTACTACCTCTTTTGAAAAAACGGAAAGCTTTTAAATAGAAGCATGAAGTACTGAATCCATACGCGGAACAATTGTCCAAATATCCCTCAATGATACATCCTTAGGTGGAGCCTCAATATCCCCAAAAGATGTAAAAGTAATCACTGAAGGAAGGGAAGGAGAGAAATTCCCAACAAGACGATCAATAATCAAAAATGAATCAGGAAGAGGAATCTGTCCTGGAGAATCCTTCCTTACCCGCAAGGGTGGGGAGGCCAAACTAGAAAATTCCACCTCTTGACTGGGCGGAGCTAACGAACCCACAAGTTCGGTGGGGGACAATGAAGACAGAGTACTCACGGTTGATGCTTCTACCATTCCAACAGCAAAAGACTGAGATAATACTGACATCTCACCAATTCTGAGATGGGCATCCATCGGGCCCACAACCTTAACAGCCTTGGTCTGGGGAGCCAACACACTCCTTCTCTTCCTTTTCCCCATTACAGGGAAAATTTCTTTGCACTGATGTGTGCCGAAGAGGCGGGACCTGCCCCTTTGGTCATGCCCCTTTGGGCACACGCTCACGCATGCACTCGCGACTGTGTCCTACGGTGGGGCTAGATGGTTTATAGCCCTCCCAATCTGCACGGCCAGTCAGCGCAGATCTCGCAGGCACCAGAAATCAATGAGCAGCCAGGAAATAGATTGCAGGGGAAGAAACACCTCCCCCTTATCTTTAACTTATGCTATACTCAAACGTTTGCAGAGCTCCTACTTGTTCTTCCAGCCTAGCCACTTTCCCAGCTTGTTACTCCTGCTTGAATGAGACCCCTGAACAAGTCAATTTGATCACAGTAATATCTTTCTTAACATTCCCCACATAAGATGTAAGGGAATGGTTCATAGCAACAATTTCCTATAGCAAATTCAAAGTTATTAAGGGAGTGGGGGTCAATTCTACCACATTGTGATGAACCGACATCTTCTATACTGGAAGTCTGCTGCAGCACACTAACCTTCAAAGCCATTGACACCTGGAAATCTCTTGGCTTCTGAGTGCAGGCTGCCTGACCCACTGCCAGGTGTCCTCTTCATTCCCTAGTTCTACTGGTGGGTGGACTGGCCCTGGGTATCACCAGGGCAAAATTCATATCAGAAAAAGGAAGATGAAATTTATGCATAGTAAAATGAAGTTGATAATTTACATAATTATTCAATGAGGGAAACACCTTAAGAATGGGTTTTGCATGACTGTTCCAAAATATGAAGTCTCTCTAAAGCATGTCTTTTTGACACAGGTAGAATTTTATTTTCAAACTTTGCAAATATTTAGTTTCAATGTTATGAGCCCAGAGAAAAAATGCATCACGTTGCACTGATGCAAATAGTATAATCTTTATTTTTTAATCTATTGTAATCTTTGATGCATCTGGTTATGGTTCCATCTTCAATTTTTTCCTGCTTATTTAGTAAGAGCGATTACAAAGATGTACTTAAGAGACAATTGGCTTTATAAGCACAGCTAAGCTTCTTTCTTTGTCCTCTACCTGCAGAAAATTATTGAAAAATCCTTGAAGCAAGCAAAGAATTATAGTAGTTGGTTTAGAAAGAAAATCCATACAGAAATTTGGTAAAAGGAGAGCGGAGTAATTCATCTGAATCAGAAGGCATAGGAAAAGAACAGCACAAGAACACTTTTGTCTGGTTTCTTTTTCACAGTGCAAGTCTAGATGCTTAAGAAGGTTGTTTTTTTGTTAGCTGGGTCATCTTGTTTTAGTGATAACACTACAAATGTCCCTTACTTTAACTTCTGTTCATGGTAAGTCATCCATGCAAGAAACAATATATTAACATCCTTCCAACAATGTGAAGGGAATGTATGAAGTCCTCGACTCACTCATCCAAGAACTGAAAAGAAAATCTATGAAAATAATTTCCAGGATTAAGTAGGCTAAGTAACTGAACTATTTAAAAATCATGTATATGCACATATTAGTGATCGAGAACAAAATCTGCTCACTGTATTTTATAAACAGGTTGCAAGCATGCAATACCAAGTGTGGTAGTATGCAATACTAAAGTTGCATGACAATGTTGACTTAGTGTGCATTGTAGACTGGCAAATGTTTCAAGTACTAGAAATACCAATCTTGTAACTTAAGAATTATAAATCATTAGTATTACAAAAATGTGTCCTCTGATTAAAACATGATTACAAAAATGTGTCTTAGAATCCAGGGCTGCTGGAATCCATTATGTCAAGGTCAGATACATATGATTAATCTGATGCCAACAGGCACTTGTCAAGCAAGACAACAATTAAACAGCATTTCCTCTAAGACTGGTGTGAAAAGGAAAGAATCTTGAAAATTCCCTGAAGGTCTCACATCATGAGGCTAGGTTTTATAAGCTGACAGGTGTGTACAATCCTTAGGGTCAGGATGAGAGTTTTCTGAAACAAGTTTTTCTCCCAAAGGATAGCTTGGTTCCCAGACTTCAGTTGCAAACAAGTATCTAGCATTGTTTTACAAGTCACAAACAGAGAAAAGAGAGCCATTGTACTTCCCTTTCAGGAAACAAAATGAGAAACACTCAAATAGAAGGGCCTAAGGCAAAGGTAACCCTTAATCTGATTTCATTGGATGAAACATCCGGCAGCTAAGGGTTGCTCTTGAAGTAACATGTATAATGTCTTTTTGACTAAGGCTGAATGCATCGAAGCTTTGAGGATACCTTACCTTACTGTTTTACACTCATTAACAATATCAAAAGCTAACAGAAAAGGATACCTGATAGGAAACAAGTAATTTCTTTAACATATAAATAATGTCAGCATTCATTCAAAATTAACTGGCAGCTGTCAATACTACCAATTAGAGTTTATTACTGTTGCTTAGTTATTAAACTGCCAAAAGCCACGTTAATATTCTATGGAAATACTTGGTAAATAGTTCTTTTTCTGAACTACTTCTAGTAGTTTTACAGAGATAGAACCATAATCGTTGTAAAACATCATAAAACTGTTTTTTGTGACAGTTTTAGAGGTATAAACGTAGGGCTTTACTTGCTAGCTTCAGTTAATTTTAGCCCACTAATGCACATTAAAGTCCGTTAATGCAAATGATGTACTTTGAGATTAGTTTCATAACAGGAAGCCAATACGAAATGCCTAGAAAAATGTTTATATTACCCTTATTTAATAAAGTTTGAAAGAAAATTATACAAAAAAAAGAGATACAACCAGTGAATTCAAATTAATTACAACTAACTTTCACAGAGGTCACTATTATGGTTTATTGTTATGGTTTAGTAGGCTTGATATACTGCCCTTTGCAGGCATTCAGAGTGCTTTACAAAATTAAAATTTAAAAACAAATGAGAAGAATAACTCCATAATATATGACAGGATAGAAAAGGGAAGAAGGCGGTGGAACAGATAAACACAGTTTAGAAAATCTCGGGGCCCAGCCTAATTCCAAAGAGGTTTTAATTTTTTGCAGAGTGGCTCAAGATGGATATGGGAGGGGAGGCTGTTCCACTATGAGGGGGCAACAAGAAAAAGAAAGGATGAGTGTCTGGTAGACTCATACTTTATTTTTCAGTTAGGAGGAATATGCAGTCTTTTACTGTGTAAGGAACACAGACAATCTGACCACCTCAATAATTTGCTGTTAAAAAGTGACTTCTCAATCAATAAGGATCCCTAAGTATATAAAAGAAGATTGAAGTGGTACAGGAGTGTTGTCCAAAAGGAGTGATGGTGGGAGAGACTGAAATTCCTGTTGGCCAAATGTTTGCTTTTCTTTAAATTAAGATGGAGTGGAGGAGTAGCCTAGTGGTTAGAACACTGGTTTGGTAACCAAGCAACTTGGGTTCAGTTCCCACTTGTACTCCTTGTAGCCTTGGGCAAGTCACTTAACTCTCCATTGCCTTGGAAGAAAGGCCTGGCAATCTACTTCTGGTGACACTGCCAAGAAAACCCAGGAGCTTCTAGGTCACCAGGAGTCAGGACTGACTTGAAAGCACACATTGAATTTTAAGCTTAAGAGAGTTGGTTTGGAGCCACGACACAACCTTTTCAAGATAAGGGTTTGCCTGAGAGAGATCTGGGTGTTGGGGAATCCATATAGGTAATGAGAAAGATGTTGTCAGCATAGATGTATGAAGAAATGCCTATGGTATGGAAAAAAGTTGCCAAGGTGCTTAAGCAGTATTAACCTCAAACCCTTCACTCTAATCCAGGGGTCTCAAACACGCGGCATGCGGCCCGCGAGAGAGGTTTCTGCGGCCCGCGATGGAGAGGAAACAAACCCCCCCCCCCCAAAGCCCTGGCTTCTGCTGCTGCCGCCGTGGCAGCGCCAGAATCAGCTGTCCCGCGGCCCCTTACCGTGTGTCCGGCAGAGCCCTCAGCTTCAGCAACATCAGCGGCAGCTTTCAGGGCCGCGAAGAGAGTAGTATTTCCCTCTCGCGGCTCTGTTAAGCCTGCCGGGGCTGATGGGAATTCCCATCAGCCCCGGTGGGCTTAACAGGCCACGAGAGGGAAATTACTCTTCTCTTCGCAGCTTGAAAAGCCCGCCGCTGATGTTGCTGAAGCTGAGGGCTCTGCCGGGCACACGGTAAGGGGCCGCGGGACAGCTGATTCTGCCGCTGCCACGGCGGTTTGGGGGGGCTGTGTCGGATATGCCATGCTTTCTCTTGCACCGAGCGGGCGGGGGCGGGGGGCTAGGACTGGAAATGGGCAGATGGGGGTTAGGACTGGAGGTGGTCTGATTGGGGGGGGGCTAAGACTGAAAATGGGGTTATGGGGGGGGGCTAATAATGAAAATGGGGTGATGGAAGGATTAGGACTGGAAGTGGGCTGTTGGGGGGCTTAGGACTGGTAATGAGCTATGGGGGGGCTAGAACTGGTAATGGACTGGGGGGGGGGTTGCTAGGACTGGAAATGGGCTGAGTAGAGGGGGGGCTTGAACTTCAAATAACTGATGGGGACGGGGTTTTGGAATGGAAATGGGCTGAGTGGAAGGGGGCTTGGAATAGAAATGGGCTGATGGGGAGGGGGGCTTGGAATGAAAATGGGCTGATGGGGAGGGGGCTTGGAAAGGAGGGGGCTTGGAAAGGAAATGGGCTGTGAGGGGAGGGAGCTAGGACTGGAAATGGGCTTAGTTGGGGGGAGCAAGGACAGGAAATGGGCTGATGGTGGGGCTAGGATAGGACTGGAATGGGCTGATGATGCGGGGACTAGAAGGGAGCGGATGCTGGGTGGGGCTGAAACTACAAGGGAGCTGATGTTGGGGGAGGATTAGAATGGGATAGGGCTGGGAGAGTAATATGGAGAGGGGAAAAAATATTTTGTGTGGGAGGGAAGAAAAATCTACAATTGGCCAGGTATTGGGTGAGTAAGTGTGGATTGAGGATGGAGGGGTAAAATTTGAGTGGATGAAATAGGAATGAGGAAAGAGCAAAAGGAAAAAGATTAGTATGTTAAAGCAGATGTAGAGAGAGAATGGAAAAAAACTAGAAGAGAGAATAAAGGACAAATGGACAGCAGACGATGGAGAGTTAGCAGAAGACACCAAGAAACCAGAAGAAAGTGGCTGGCACAATTGCAACTGAAAAAAATGCACAAAAGGTAGAAAAATATCTCTTTATTTTGAATTTATTAACTGGAATATGTCAGCTCTGGGAAATGTGCATCATTAACGTCTGTGCTTTATTTAATACAAGAGGAAATTAATTTATAGTTTTATTTCTACAGTGTTGTTGTACATTCCAAGTTTGGCTTTTGGGGTTCCCAGTTTAATTATTGTCTTCCTGTTTCTAAATTGTGATTCCTTGTTTGGTGATGGTGTTGTTCTGCATGTGTAACTGAGCTGAGGTATTCTGTTTATGTAATTCCTATTTGACATTGCCACTTGTTCTCTTTCCCCAGTAGGTCATGTATTGTTATTCTCTGAAATGTATTGGTTTAATATTTGCAGTGTTGCCTTTTGATAGGGTATGGTGCTTTGTGAGTCCTGGTAGTGCTGTTACGATACGGTGGGTTTGCTATGGGTTCTAAATGGGTAGTGTTTGTAGTAGTTCCTAATGTGTCTGGCAGTTGGCACTGGATTATAGTAATGTAGAAATCTTTTAGTCTTTCTTTATCCATACACTCATTAAGAGGCATGTTTACTAAAAGTTAGTTTATGGTAACATTATGCAAATATTTATGCAAATGAGGTCCCTTATGCAAATTAGGCCCGCCTCTTGTGCGGCCCCCGGGTTACTTTACAAGTCCTCATTTGGCCCTCAAAGCAATTTGAGTTTGAGACCCCTGCTCTAATCTATACCAACACCCTACCTATTGAGTGAATCTACAGTAACTGATACAACACTATTTTTATGTCGGAAGTTTTTGCCATGAGAGATTCCTCCCTCTTGAAGCGTAACTTTCCTTTTAATCGATTTTGTGGTAACCTAACCACTGCATAAAATATTGTGAAATAATCGCATCCAAACTTAATGCTATATCACAATAACGACTTCATGACTCAATATTGCAGATATTATCGAACACAGTACTGCGTTTAGAGCCACACTCCAATTTCTGGCCCTGTTTCAACGCTTAAAAATCTACTGACTCTTGTACTCATCTGATTAATGCGTCTCGCCCCGGGAGCTTCAGCGTCGTTCGTTTAACCCGAAGAAATAGCACAGATCGCCCTCCTCATGGAACTGACGCTTCCGTTGATTCAGTCACACTTACATGAGCACGTCACACGAATACGGAATGCAGTAAGTTCAGCTCCTTTAGTCCAACATTGCCTGGAACTCAATCATTCATTTTCTGATTTTCAATGGCGAGTCATAGATCATGTTCCAGAGAGCCCCAGGGGAGGAGATAGGGAACAATGTCTCCAATGGTTGGAGCAGAGTTGGATTTTTCGTATTGGAACTTTGGAACCTAAGGGATTAAACTTGGAATTGGATTGGATGAGCTTGCTCTAACGTCAGAATTACGCATTCAGAATTATGCATTAGTTGATGGGTTGAAATTTCCAGCTGTTTCCTTCGTTCTTGATCAGTAAGTGTGACTGAATCAACGGAAGCATCAGTTCCATGAGGAGGGCGATCTGTGCTATTTCTTTGGGTTAAACGAACGAACAAAGTTAAAAAGGCAGGATTCTGAAGCTCCCGGGGCGAGACGCATTAATCAGATGAGTACAAGAGTCAGCAGATTTTTAAGCGTTGAAACAGGGCCAGAAATTGGAGTGTTGCTCTAAACACAGTACTGTGTTCGATAATATCTGCAATATTGAGTCATGAAGTCGTTATTGTGATATAGCATTAAGTTTGAATGCGATTACTTTACAATATTTTATGCAGTGGTTAGGTTTTATTTATTTATTTATTTATTTACATTCTCTTATATACCGCGCTATTCTGCATCAGTGCGGTTTACATTGAACAAACAAACAAATTACATTGAACAGGGCATTATAACTTGGAGATAACTATTTTACAGGGAACATGGGCTATGGAGGGTTAAGTGGCTTGCCCAAGACCACAAGGAGCACCTGTGGGACTAGAAACCCCAGTCCTTCCGGCCCAAGGTTGCTGTCCTCTAGTGGGATTTGAACCCCCGACCTTCCGGCCTGAAGTACCTTGCCCCAACCACAAAATCGATTAAAAGGGAAGTTACGCTTCAAGAGGGAGGAATCTCTAATGGCAAAAACTTCCGACATAAAAATAGTGGTGTATCAGTTACTGTAGATTCACTCAATAGGTAAGGTGCTTAAGCAAACATTGAAAAATAGAAGGGGGAGAACAGAGCCCTGCGGTACTCTGAAAACCAAAGGTTTAGGTTTGGAGGTAGTATAGCTGATGATTACCTGAAAGGAGAGATTGTTGAGGAAGAAAACATTTTTCTCAGAGGCTAATAATTATGTAGATGAGAGAAGAATATGATGGCTGACTAAGTTAAAGCTGAGTGAGATCTAGTGAGATAGCTAAAGTTATCTGTTCCTGATCAAGTGCATTGTGGATCTCGTTGAGAACAGAGGTAATGATAGTTTCAGTGCTGTGGTCAAAAAGGAGCCTGAACTGGCGAGGATGTAATGTGCTGATGTATTCAATGTGACCTATCAGCTGCGAAAGGATCAGATGCTCAGTGAGTTTTAAAAAAGTGCAGGTTTGAGATGGGGTGGTATTGAACTGGATCAGATGGGTCTAATTTGAGATCTTTCAAGACGGGAGGTATCAGAGCTTTTTTCCAGACATAGGGAATATGGTCTGCAGTGAAGTAGGGATGGAGTGAAGAATAAGTAAGAGCCCTAAAGATTGTTCTTCAAGCCAGGGGGAAGGGATGAGGTCTAATGAACAGGTCATTTTTCTATCCGAGAGGACTATTCTATTTAAAGTAGATTCAGAAATGGGGTGAAGGCAGACCAGATATGTATTAAGCCGAAGGAGGGGCACGGCCGGCAAATGCACTAGGTGGTCTAGGTTTTTGCCTAGGGTGGCAGGCCCAGATGGGAGACATGGCAACCCTCCCTTGAAGTAGCAGCTAAACTACCGCTTCAGTGCCACAGTAGGCTTTAAAATGCCCACACAAATGCGTGCACAGGAAGTTGCCTCAGAATGGAGGTCCATAGTGGCAGGCCATGAGTTTGCATGTGTGTGGGCACTTTAAAGCCCAATGCTGTGCTGAAGCCGCAGTTCAGCTGCTGTTTCAGAAAAAGAATGATCTTGGATACCGGGGGGAGGGGGTAGCATAGCGGCCGAGAGGTGCTAAGGTGACAGCATGAAGGGCCTGCCTAGGATGCCAGAAACCCTTGGGCCAGCCTTGGAAATGCAGGAAAAGTCAGGAGAACATGGTTGGATAAAGGAAGGGATGAAAGGCAGGCCTTGCCTAACGGTAGAAATTTTGTCATGATGGTGGTTAATCAGAAAATCTGGTGAAACTCCAAGCTAGGGGATATCTTGGGGTGCTGTGTTAAGGGAGGATAATTTAGAAACAATGACAAAAATGGACTTTGGGCAGTGAGCAAAATTCTTTATTAAAGAAGAATAGTGTTCTCTTTTTGCAGAAAGAACTTGGGCCCTATAGTGGGAGTGCAAAATATTCTTCCCCCCTAATCTTCAAAGTTTTTGTTTTTTAGAATCTTTAGCTTGATACACATTCAAAAAAAGTTTGTTTGTTTTTTAATTTTTGGACCATCATGTTGTGGGTTACAGAGCCAATATTCAAAAGTCATACCATTTAATCATTGGTCCATTCTTTTTAAGCAAGTGAATAAAAACAGGATAACTTATCTATGTAATCATGTCCAAAGATTACATTGAGACTGGGCTATCGGGACACAGAGATAAGTTATCTTGTTTTTAATTTCTTGGTTAAAATAAATTGACCACTCCAAGAGGCAGAATTACACGGGCCTCTCAAAACACTATTGCTTCAATCATTCTTTACACTTTCAGGGAAAAACACCATTACTTTCTTGCACCTCTGGCCTATTTTCAGGGCTTCACCTGCAACCTGTTTTTTTTTCCCCAGCTGTAAACCGCGGCTGCAATTTTTTAAAATGATCCCTTGCATGCCATCTCTCAGCTGTACCATGAAATCCACCAGGTAACTATTTATTGTTACTTGTTTTAATACCCATTTCGCCTCCCAACCTCTCAAACACGGGTCTGTTTTCTCTGCTTTCCTGGTTGTCTCTGAAAGAAATCATCTAGCTTTCCAGGGGACTGGTACTGGTCCTACCTCAGCTCCATGGTGTCTCCATGGAGTTTCCATGGAAATATCATTGAGGTGTCGAGGTTTATCTTCCCTCTGGCAACTGTAGTATCTAGAATGGTTGATGTTTTCAAAGGTTGCCATAGTGATGGCCTCACTCTTCCTTAACATATAATATATATAAAAAGCTTCAAAAACAAAATATTTCCTTAAAATGACTCTCTACACCTATCCAGGGCTTCAATGTCCCAGTTAAGAGCCCTGTCAATCCTAGCCCTGCTACGTACTGCCATCACTACACAGCAATTTTTCATTTTTAAAATCCTTTTTTTGGGGGGGGAGGGGGGCTAGCTTCCCTGTCCTCTTCAGGGCTGCTGCTACTGCCCCACTCTCTCTCTCTCCCTGACAGCTCCCAGTCACTTTGTCCCATTTTAAAAGTGCTGTCAATAACGCTCTTTAAATTGGACACTGTCTCATACAACCAGCCTCTCGGTCCCCCTACAACCTTAGTAATATAGCCAGGTGCAATATCTACTTCTCCTTCAACCACTTTCGAGAACCTCCAAATTTCTGGGCCATTTTCCCTTTAAATTACTAAAATGTGTCTCTGGCCACAAACACTGCCCATATAGCTTCCTCTCTCCATTTCATTTTTTAGTAAAAATGTGTCCTTGGGTCTTTTAAATCTTCATGGCTGCCCCCCAGCACTTCAACTCTCAGCTCCACCATAGGACCCCCAGGAAATTATTTATTTATTGTTATTTGTTTTAACAACTATTTACAATACCACTCATCG
Source organism: Ichthyophis bannanicus (assembly GCA_033557465.1). Classification (NCBI taxonomy): domain Eukaryota; kingdom Metazoa; phylum Chordata; class Amphibia; order Gymnophiona; family Ichthyophiidae; genus Ichthyophis; species Ichthyophis bannanicus. The sequence goes on along the minus strand of CM066032.1, from coordinate 1,381,479,074 downwards.
CCACACAGACCTCGACCCCTCAAGCCAAAATCCCCTTACAAGACTCCCACTCCCTGAACCCTGATTCAAAGCATCTCTCCTAAAGAACCACATACATCTCCTAATGGCTACCCAGGGTTTACATTCAAGTCTCCTTGGTGGTTTAATGGGATCCAGACAGGAGCAATTCCCACTCATCCAGGTTGGTGCTGAGTTTAAAATGGCACATTCAACCTCTAGTGATAGTCTCCCCATTAGGAATCAAGCTGTCATATTAGGTTGTTGCTGCTATTTGTACTTTGCAGTTTCTTCCTTCTGCTCTGAAGGTGATACAATCAAGGGAAACCAGAAGGCCATTTAAATTAAATGCCATTGACTGCAAAGACCAATTGGAGACAGCCCAATTAGATATTCTGGCTGCCTAGATGGCAGTGCCATAATAGCACTTGATGAATGTCTGCTTTCTGTTGATTTTTTTTATTTATTTATACCATGCTCTTTAGAATCAGTGTGGTTTACATGTATACTAACTGGTACTTTTTATTCCCTTGTCCCAAAGGGGCTCACAATCTAAGTGTACCTGAGGCAATGGAGGGTTAAGTGGCTTGCTGAAGGCCACAAGGAGTGGCCATGGGACTAGAGACCCCAGTTCATCAGGCCTGAAGTTGCTTGTTCCCATGCAGGAATTGAACCCTGGCCTTCTGGCCTGAGGTAACCTGTCCCAACCACTGAGCCGCTCCTCCCTGTTGCTGCCAGCTGTATATTTGTCCCTGTAGGTATGATAAATTCTGCGCTGATGGTGACATCATCAAGGGACACCAGAAAGGCATTTGAATGCTGCTGTAAGCAAAGACTGATTAGAGACCACCTGATTAGATATCCTGGCAGCCTTAACTGCAACACCATAATAAGTCTTGACAAACTGCTGTTTTCTATTTCTGCTATCTGCATGTTGCACTTTCTTCCCCTTGGGTACAGTAAACTCTGCCCTTACGGTGACACCATCAAGGGTAACCAGACAGGTGTTTAAATGGTGCTGCCTGTGGTGTGCCACAGGTGGCAGACTGACAAAGGAATGTGGCAACGGAGTGTGCTCCTTTGAGCACTCCTTTAAGTGTCATGGAGAGCAACACAGATTATGTTGGCTGTTACATTCTGGCTTGTGCTGAAATTGACTCAGGGCAGTTTTTCCAAATGAGTTAGTTTTGCACATACTATGGCAGTCATGAACCTCACTTCTAAGCCAGGGTATGTGGACTATGACCTTAATCTCTCAAATTTACTGCTAATGCTCGTGCCAAGAGCCTCTTACTGGAGTTCGGAAGAGGTAATATGTTTGGGTAGTTTGTCAAGATGTACTTGGAAATTCTTCTTTATCAAGCCTGTGGCTCCCAGTACTATGTTTCCGTATCTTTCTGCCACATTTTATCTTTATCTTTATTAGTTTGCTTGATTGTCCGCCCAAGCCGACTGCATTTCTTGATACTTCAGGATCTTCTGCCTCTCCACGTGATTCACAGAATAATCACTTGGTACTGACACTTCTATTATCAAAGTTGTTCTGGTGTTCCTCTCTTTAACCACTATATCAGGTTTCCTGGCATCCAGTTTCTTATCCGTTGGAATGGGAATGTCCCAGGTGATCATAATTGGCTGTAATTTGACCTTTGTGGGTGTGTTTGTTCAGTGCCTAATAACTATTTTACTGCTATTTTGTTTACTCTATGTGATTGTTATAAAAAAAAGATGTCAGGGGAGCTTAAATATCTTTATAATGTGCCCTTTTAACACATAGCCCTTTCTGCCGACACTTAACCCCAGATATTCAATGCTGGGTCAAATGCGTCCCTGGCATTGAATATCTGGGGATCGCTGCACACACCGGAAGCCTCAGTAGCTAACGGGGCAGCGTGCAATATCGCCACTGCCCAGTTAGTGACAGTTTCTGCCTCTGCTCTGCCTCAGAACGCCCCCAACATGCCCCGATGCTAACCAGATAACATTGGGGCGCGTAGGGGATTTAAAAGGGGACATTCAACAGCCCTAACAGTGTAAGTGCCATTAAATATACCCATTTAAGGCATTTACACAATTTACTGGGCTGGAAATTGTGTAAATGGCTTTTGAAAATTGTACCACACTTGACTTAGGGCCTGAGTTTGAAAGGCATTTACACGGTTTATAGCCCAGTAAACCATGTAAATGTCTTAAATGGGGATCTTCAATGGCACTTACATGGTTAGTGCCATAGAATATCCCCTTCTACCTCCCCTACATGCTCCAATGCTATCTGGTTAGAATCGGGGTGTGTTGAGAGTATTCTGGGGCAGAGCTTGGCAGCGACAAGCGATAACCAGGCAGCAGCAGCAATACTGCATGCTGCCCGGTTAGCTCGTGGCCTGAAAAGATATGCAAGGAAAGCCCTCGCCTATCTTTCAGTGCAGGAGCTAACTGGGCAGCATGTAATAACACTGCTGCCCGGTTACTTAATGAGGTTTCTAACGTATTCTGCGATCCCCAAAAATTCAGTGCTGGGGCCGCTTATGACCCCGGCATTAAATATCCAATCCAGGGTTAAGGGTTGGCGGGCAGGGCTATGCGCTGTAGGGGCACATAACCTGCCCAAATCAATATTGGGCCCCTAATCTTCATATCGGGCCCTTAATCTTCAATAATGGGCCCTTTACTCTCCCTTAATTAAATTGCTTCATAATATATACTCTTGACTGCAATCCTTTTATTAAACTTACAATCCTGTTTTTTTTAGTTTTATGTGAATTTTTTTAAGTTTATCAATGAAAAGTAATCATTGACAATGAAAATATGCTTGACTGAACTTATCTTGACTTCATATGATCTCTATAACAGTATGCATATATTCAAAAGTTTCACCCCGACAAATGAGCTGCTTGCTGTTCGGTGCAACTATCTTTATCTTTCTGTGAACCAGTAGTCATAGCAACAGAAAAGTAAATATACCAAAGGTAAAAATATATATATATGTTGCTATTAAAAATTTATATTGGTCCTATAATCACAAGTGGGGTTATTCCAACCCACGAATGACCTCATGGGACATCCATCCCTGCTATTCGTACTCCTTCTCGCTGGCGGCTAACTTCCCCACCAGTTGTTTTTGGAAGTTAGACAGGGGCGGGGAAGGAGCAGATATGAGATGGAGTTAGGGCGGGTGGTGGGCAGTCGTCATCCCTAGACATACAGGGCTGATTCTAATGTCAGCCTTGTATGTCCGGGGCCAGCGACCTGCACGGGGAAGTTATTCCACCTCTGAGGTGGCATAACTTCCCTAGTCACCAGGGGTCGGCAGGCCCAAGGCCAGAAAGCAGCAGGAGGGGACAGTGAGCATTTCCCGCAGCCTGACCCTGGCCTTGGGAGGCTGGATCTGGGGTCGGGCTGCGGGGAATGCAATGTAGGAGCCGGTAGCCGGGAACGCGGCTTTACAATAGAGTCATGGTGCTATGGCAACCGGATGCCATGGTGCCGCGATCTCCATTGTAAAGCCCAGACTGAGTTAGTCGGGAATAGCCTGTATGTGCAGACTGGGCTGAATTGCAGTCCCGGCCTGCACGTATAGGCCTGATCTTGATTCTGATCCCACGGGATCAGAATCCTGAGGCCCTCTGTACGTCCAGTTCAGACTGGGCATACAGAGGGCTTGTACATCCAGGACGGAATTGGGCCTAAGATATACTGTATAAAATACAAACATGCAGGAGCCCACTACCTTTATCCCAGTTCAGATCCTTGGGGCTCTTCACCATTCATCTTTTACATTTGATAAAATTGGCCATTTACCCCTACTCTCTGTTTTCTATCTTTTAACAAATTCCCAATCTACAATAATTGCATCCTATTCCATAGCTTTTATAATTTCCTCAAGAGTCTCTTATGAGGAATTTTGTCAAAATCTATCTTAATATCCAGATACACTATATCAACTGGTTTATCTTTATCCAGCAAAGTCTTTGAAACTGTTCCGCATAGGCGACTTATAAATTGAGCGCCCTAGGAATGTGCTTTAAAGTGACTGGCTAGGCTATAAACTAGTTGAGTAGGAGGTGACAAAGATTAGTAGTAAACGGACTTCACTCTGAGGATAAGGATATTACCAGTGATATGCCATAGGGGTCAGATCTAAGTCTGGTTCTTTTTTACACTTTTGAAAGAAACATTGTAGAAGGGCTGACATGTATGGTTTGCCTTTTTAAGGGTGCTACCAAATTGTGCAATACAGCAGACACTCTGGGAGGTGTAGATAAAATGAAGAGGGATCTAATGAAGCTTGAAGAATGATCTAGAATTTAGTAGATGAGAATTAAGGCTACAATATTTAGGGTCATGCATTTGGGCTGCAAAATTCCAAGGGAGAAGTACAGTATAGAGAGTGAATTACTTCTGTCTACGAAAGAAGAATGGAACCTGGGGGTATTCGTCTTTGATGATATCAAGGTAGTCAAACAGAAAGAAAGGTTGATGGCAAAATCCAGAAGAATGCTTGGATGCATAGGGAAGGAATGGACAGCAGAAAAAAGAAAGTGATAGTGACTCTGTATAGGTTTCCAGTGTGACTTCATTTGGAGCACTATGTGAAATTCTGGAGACCGCATTTTCAAAAAGGTATAGACAAGATGGAGTGGCTACTAAAATGGCCAGTTGTAATTGGAATAAGTCATATGGGAACAGACTTAAGGATCTCAATATTTTTATTTTGCATTGCATAGTTTCTCCTATAGATATGGATTCCCTATGTAAAATGGGGAATCCATATTTATCTTGTAGGTTTGCCCAAACCATACCTTTTCCCTGCACTCCACATGGTGCATGAATTTTTAAACCTGGTAAACACCCCCACATTTAAAAACCCCCTGGTCTAAAATGACATGTATACGTATATGTCAATCTACACATGTAAATGCTGCATTTTTAGACATGGAGATGTTTCTAAAGTCAGGACTGGATTGCCTTGTTGGTGCCCAGAGGCAACAATGGGGGGATTCTCCCCAGCCCATCCTGATCAGTTCTGGCTCCCCACCGCTCCCCTATGCACTGCTTACCACTGTGTAGATCCTGCAGCATCACTCCCTTTCCTCTCACAGGGCTTTCTGATACCTTGGAAACCCTGCAAGGGGAAAAGAGAAAGCAGGATGCTACAGGACCCGGGCAGCATTGGGCTGAATTTAATTTAGCCCATGCACCTAGGAGAGACTCTGCCAACCCAAACAACTGGTCCTCCTTCCATCTAGTCACTGAAGAGCATTGCAGTAAACTACTGAAAACATTGAACACAACCACATCTCAACTCAACCCTTGCCCAACCTACTGGATGAAGATAACCATACAAGAACTAGCACTTATGCTCTGCAAAATAGTAAATCTCTCGCTTTCACAAGGATTCATGCCACTCCTGCTGAAAACCTTCTCAATAAGACCTTACTTAAAAAGCAATGCACCTGACCCCAACTCAACATCCTCATACCGACATATATCCATCATACCCCTCCTAGCAAAGATAAATGAAAACAAAAAAAACAGTACAAAGGCAACTGCAAGATCACATTGACTCATCCGCCCCACTGGATCCATAACAACATGGATTCTGACAACATCATGGGGTAGAAATGCTTTCAAACTCCCTAACCAACACAGTACTTAAGGGAATTGAAAACCTCAAACAAGGATACATACTCATCTTCATAGACATAACATTTGCCTTCGTCTCGATAAACCATTCCATACTCCTAGACAGACTGATGGAGTGGCACTTCATTGTCATGGTTCCATTCTTATCTATCCAGTTAACAGTCTCAAATCAAGATCAAGAACAGAACATCCAAACCTTTCACATTGCACCAAGGAATGCTACAGGGCTCTGCACTATCTGCCCTTCTATGTACAAACAGTCTGTAAAATTATACACAAATAAAATATAGACTACCACCTTCATGTGGATGACCTGATGATTTATGCTCCATTTGACGCAAGAAAACCTGATTACTCTACCATAGCTTTATGCGGTGCTGTACCAAGGGCTGTGCGAGCAGGGCAGCTGCACAGGGCACAAGTACAGAAACGGTACTGATATCATCACTGGGCTTCCAGGAAGCTCGAAAAGAGTGAGTTATTGTGTGTGACTGTGGTGGAGAGGGGCACCAGATTTGTTAGTCGCACAATAGTCTAGCTTGGTATGGGTCTGGTTTCATGCATGACATCAGTTACAAACTAGGAGGAACAGTGCAACCTCACAATCAACTAGAATAAATCAGAAGTGCCCACAATTACAAAAAAACACTACCTATACTCCATCAGACAAGCTGCAAATAGAAAATTGCCCAATCCCCGTGAAGAGGGAAATGAAATATTTATGTGTAACCCTAGACCAACTACCAAAGTGGTCAATTTTCTTAGAGCAAGATAACAGATGAGCATAAATCAATATTGCTCCAATATTAACTCGAGAACTATATCTAATAATATGTTCCCATGAACTATAAATTCATTCCTTCTGGATCAAAGCTTTAGAAATTAAGCAACTGGTCTCAGACTTCTTTGGAGCTACGGTCTTAATTTATCCTCAACCAAATGCTCCGTTTTGCATCAATGACCAATAATGTTGCTTAAATCATTTTTAGAAGTAAATATGCTTATCTTTCGAACATACTGTTGCTTAAATCTCTCATTTTAGAAGTGAAAGGAAATGTGCTTATCTTTCGATCTTCTTTCTTTTCCCCAACGCCAGTCTCAGGGCTGCTACGTTTCACTGCCCATTTGTTCATCAGGGGTTCGTTCAACAGATAGCATGAGTCCTCTATCAACTTCTGTTAATGAAAGTTTCTCACACGACGTACTTTCCCACTTTCATAACTACCAAAGGGAATCACACAATTAGTTCACCATTATAACATTATAAACACATATCACTATGTCATTCACTAAAAGCTGTCAAACTTAGAGGTGTTTTACCGTGAGTTTTACCCGAGGTTCTTCTCACCATCAAGCCGTTAGTGCCTTGAACGCCGCGCATGCGGTCTATCAGCAAGAAAGAACTTTATATTCAGTGAGCATAGCATTCCAGCATTAAAGGACAAACGGGTCCGTTGTGTTTGGCAGTGGCACCATAATTTTAAAGAAGTTTTGAGCCCTACAGTAGTGCGGTCTCCACAGTCTTCCTCGCAGGTTAAATTGGGAGGACATTTTAAATGCGGTGCCTGTCCGATGTGTGAGATCACCTTGGAAACTTCATCGTTTGAATATCATGGAACAAGTTACACTTTGAAACATCGTACTTCCTGTGACACAAATTTTGTAGTATATGTGATTGAATGTCCCTGCCGGTTGTTATACATCGGAAAAACTATCCGTCCTTTTAAAGTACGACTGGCTGAACATCGAAGCCGGCTAAAATGTAAATCCCTAACAGCCCCGATTGTTGAACATTGCCTCAAAGAAGATCATAAATTTGAGGATTTACGATGCTTCTGTGTTGACAGGATAATGGCAGTACACGAGGGGAAATCAAAAGATCAAACATTAACAATCAGGGAACAACGGTGGATCTTTATTTTACAATCGGTGAGTCCGGGAGGTCTTAACATGCAAATTGATTGGAACCTCTGTGTTTAGGAAGGACCATGCAGGTGATCATTAGAGATCCTCACTGGATATAAAGTTCTTTCTTGCCGATAGACCGCATGCACGGCGTTCAAGGCACTAACGGCTTGATGGTGAGAAGAACCTCGGGTAAAACTTACGGTAAAACACCTCTAAGTTTGACAGCTTTTAGTGAATGACATAGTGATGCAAAATGCAATGTGTGCCTTCGAGTCAGTCCTGATTGTGTGATTTCCAAATTGCGAATAGTGGGGATGTACGCCAAGTTTGGATGTACAGCCCCTGCTATTCACTGGGGGCATATTCTGCTCAGAGAGCTCTCTGCACGTACAGGGCCTTTGTGAAGGGAGCTCCGGACGGGGCCAGGAGGGGGCAGAGACAGGGAGGGTGGAGTGTACAACCCGGACATACAGGGCCTATTTCAGTGAGGGCCCTGTATGTCCAGCTGGGGGCAGATGGACATGGGACTTATTCCACCTCAGATGTGGAATAAGTCCTATAGCCAGTGGCGATTGGGCAGGGAAAGGCACCTGTAGCAAAGAGTAGTGTCCAGTGAGGCCCCTCCGCCAGCCCCAGCCCTGGAGGAACCTGCTGAGAATTGGGTGGTGGAGCTGGAACACATTTGTCACTGTCCGGCCTTGCCATGCTCCTGCATGATGCCCCAGTGCCATGGTGATGGGATGTCACAGACCGGGGCTCTAGCAGGAGCATAGGCAGGGCTAGCTGGAAGTATAGTGGGGTTGAATCGGGGCACGTCTGGACTGTCCAAGTGCCCCAATTCTGCACCCACAGGAACGTTTAACTTGCGTGGGTGCAGAATCAGGTGCAAATTCGGCCCATCCAGAATTTGGATGTCCGGAGGGGCCAGATATACTCTGATTGGAATTGGTCCCTATGTAAGAACATAAGAACATAAGATATGTCATACTGGGTCAGACCAAGGTCCATCCAGCCCAGTATTCTGTTTCCAACAGTGGCCAATCTAGGTCATACGTACTGTCGCCTTTTGTTGCCACCCTAGGCGGTTGCCTAAGGTAGGGCGAGCACTCTTTCTGTAGTTGTGGGTTTCAAATAAATTGAAGTCCGAGAGGCTTAAGGCTAACACAGGAAATTTATTGATTTTTACTACTTCTCCATACAGAGCTTTTAGAAAACTCAGCGCAAGGGCAAGAAGAAAGAAAAAAAGTAGGATTTCTTCTCCTAACACAATTAGCTTCTGTCACTTCCAGAATTCACAAATCAGGCTTCATTACTTCTTCTAGCCTTTAAACATAAATGCCAGTTTGCCCTTCTTGAAACTTCCCAACATTCAAACAAACTTTCTGGCTTCATTCAAGGAAACATTTCTAAAAGAACACAGGCTTTAAAACAGTGTCCAGCCTGTTTCTTTTTCTTTACTGGCTAATGCAGTTGTTTGAGCTTCACACTCTATAGTGCTCAAACACTTAACTTGTCTTGTGACACAGAGCACATTCCATTGCAGAACATTCAGAGTCAATATCAGAAGGATAGCTTCCTGTCTCCATTTCCTCAATATCTGACTCTTGTGTATCGTGGTTTAAACTTCTCCGGGTAAACCTAGGCTCTGCCCTTTCTAACAGCTCAAGAATTTTCTTCCAGCAAGACTTTCCTTTGCCTCTAGAATTCTCAGCATATTATTATTATTAGTCTCTTTTATACCGCGCTATTCAGCATCAGTGTGGTTTACAATGAACAATAAAATACACATTTCCGATGGTACTTTGTGTTTACAGTTGAACAGGTAATGCAACTTGGATAACAGGGTAACTATTTACAATTTAAGACATAATTGGGAACTCTTTTGACTTCAGTCAAGGGGGTTCTGAGAGGCTTGTGAGGATGGTGCAGCGTCCACATTGGCTTCTGGGTAAAACTGGAGGAAGAGGTGAAGTTTTAAGGCCTTTCTGAACTGAAATAAGTCCTGGATTGATCGGATGCCGTGAGGGAGGCTGTTCCAGTACCTTGGTGCGCAGAAATTGTAGGCCCTGCCTACTGTTGCCTTGGTGCATTGTGTTATTAATTTTGGGACTACCAGGGAGTTAAGTGTTACTGACCTTCTGTCCCTATTGAGAGGAGTTGTCTGGATTAGTTATATACTGGCAATTCTCTCTCTCTCATTAACTGGCTTATTGTCTGCAGCTGGCTTAACTTGCTGTTGGACACAGGGTTACTCACGGTTCTCCTTGTACCAGATAAGCTTTCACCAAGCCTTTGGCTTGCAGTAAAAGTGTCCTCATTTAAGGCTCCCTCAGAAGGAAATCTCCTGCCTCCAGGCTCCAAAGCAACTCTCCTGCATTCTGGATTCCTCCCTGGCTTATGGCTTTTTCCCCTGAGTGTTCCAGCAGATTCTACAGTGTCCTCTAAGGCTGGGCTTCTCTTAGAAGTCTGTCTCAGCAGTTCCTTCTCCTCCCCTGGGCTGTCCTGGGAAATACCTTTCACTCTAGCTGCCCGGGAGCTTCTTCTTCCTTCCAGCACGTTAGGACTTCTGCTGTGTTCTGAGTCTCGGGTAGCTCCTCCCCTGGGAACTCCCTTCCTCCTGTGATGCTGCCCCTCAACCTCGGCCTCTGCATCAGCGTCAGGATGCTGCTCAGCATTAGCATTAGGATTAGCATATCTCCTGTTACTGCCCTCTTCCTTTTGTAATCCCCTAGGGACTCTCCCTGCATGTGTTTGAGCTGTAACCACATGCTGCTTCCTCAGCTGGCCTTCGTTAGCCCTACAGCTTGTTCCTGAGCTAGGGCGTGGCTTGTAGCTAGGCACTAGATGAGTTTTTTTCTGTTCAAGAACATTTTGTGTTTCACATCCCCACCTCCTGCTTCTCTCCCTCAAGGTAAAATTGTGCTTTTTTCCTACTTCTAAGGGCTCGGGAACATTTTGGCCATCACAGTACCTAGCAGTTTCCCCAAGGGACACAGGTTCCACAATGCTTGTATTGGTTCAAGCATTGATATCCTGGGTCCCTTCTTAATAATGGTTTATGGACCTTTCCTCCAGGAACTTGTCAAAACCTTTTTTAAACCCAGCTACACTAACAGCCTTTACTACATCCTCTGGTAACAAATTCCAGAGTTTGATTACACGTTGAGTGAAAAAATATTTTCTTTTATTAGTCTTAAATAGTTTACCCTGTAGCTTCATTGCATGTCCCCTAGTCTTTCTATATTCTGATAAGGTAAACAATCGATCTACGTTTACCCGTTCAACTCCGTTTATTATTTTTGTAGACTTCTATCATATCTCCCCTCAGCCGTCTCTTTTCCAGGTTAAAGAGCCCTAACCTTTTTAGCCTTTCTTCATAGGAGTATCCTTCCATCCCCTTTACCATTTTGGTGGCTCTTCTCTGAACCTTTTCTAAAATCGCTATATCCTTTTTAAGATACGGCGACCAGAATTGCACACAATATTCAAGGTGCGGTCTCACCATGGAACGATATAGAGGCATTATAATATATTTTGTTTTATTTTTCATTCCTTTCCTTATCATACCTAGCATTCTATTTGCTCTCTTGGCCACCGCTGCACACTGGGCCGAGGGTTTTAACATGGTATCCACAATGACGCCTAAATCTTTTTCCTGGGTGGTGGTTCCTAATGTGGAACCTTGCATCATGTAACCATAGTTTGGGTTGTTCTTCCCTAGGTGCATAACCTTGCACTTGTCCACATTAAATTTCATCTGCCATTTTGATGCCCAGTCTTCCAATTTATCAAGATCCTCTTGCAATTTTCCTCTTGGGTTTTAACAACTTTAAATAGTTTTGTGTCATCTGCAAATTTGACAACCTCACTCGTTATTCCACTTTCCAGGTAATTTATGAATATGTCAAAAAGCAGCGGACCCAGCACAGATCCCTGGGGTACACCACTATTCACCTTTCTCCATTGGGAAAATTGGCTATTTAGCCCTACCCTCTGCTTTCTATCTTTTAACCAGTTCCTGATCCACAATAGTACACTGCCTCCTATCCCATGACTCTTTAGTTTTGCCAAAAGTCTCTGATGAGGGACCTTGTCAAAGGCTTTCTGAAAGTCCAGATACACAATATCAACCAACTCACCTTTGTCCACCTGATTATTCACTCCTTCAAAAAAACATAACAGATTAGTAAGACAAGATCTTCCTTGTCTAAAGCCATGTTGGCTGTCTCCCATTAGGTCATGACTATCTACATGCTGAGTAATTTTATTCTTTATGATGGTTTCTATGATTTTTCCCGGTACTGATGTCAGGCTCACCGGTCTGTAGTTTCCCGGATCACCCCTGGAACCCTTTTTAAAAATTGGTGTTACATTGGCGATCCTCCAATCTTCAGGTATTAGAGATGATTTTAATGATAGTTCACACATTACTAATAGCAGGTCTGCAATCTCATATTTCAGTTCTTTCAACACCCTTGGATGTATACCATCCAGCCCAGGTGATTTGCTACTCTTCAGTTTATCTAATAGTTGTAATACATCTTCCCGATGTATCGATATTTCCTTCAATTCTTCCGCACCTTTAAATACCACTTCAGTCATGGGTAACATCCCTACATCTTCCTCAGTAAAGACTGAAGCAAAGAATTCATTCAATCTCTCCGCTATCGCCTTGTCGCCTCTTAGTGCTCCTTTAACCCCTTTATCATCTAATGGACCAACTGACTCTCTCACAGGTTTTTTGCTATGAATGTATTTGAAAAGGTCTTTACTTCGCGTTTTTGCTTCCGCAGCAAGCTTCTTCTCAAATTCTCCCTTTGCCTGCCTTATCAATGCCTTGCATTTGACTCGCCAGTGCTTGTGCTGTTTCCAGGTTTCGTCGTTTGGCTGTTTTTTTTCCATTTCCTGAAAGATGCTTTTTTGGCAACAACAGCCTCTCTGACCTCACCTTTAAACCATGCTGGCAGTTTTTTGGACTTCCTTCCACTTTTCTTAAAGCGTGGAATACAGCTGGTCTGGGCTTCCAAGATAGTATTTTTCAACAACAGCCAAGCCTGATGTACGTCTTTAAGCTTTGCAACTGCTCCTTTTAGTTTTTTCTTAACTGTTTTCCTCATTTTATCATAGTCTGCCTTTCGAAAGTTAAAAGGTAGCACTGTGGATTTCCTTACTATCCCTCCTCCACTAATTAAATCAAAGGCGATCATGCTATGATCACTATTGCCAAGTGGCCCGAACAACCTTATCTCTTGCACTAGATCTGGTGTTCCACTAAGGACTAGGTCTAATATGGCTTCCCCTCTGGTCGGTTCATGAACCAGCTGCTCCAAGAAGCAGTCATTTATTTCATCTAGGAACTTTATCTCCTTAGCATGTCCTGACGTGACACTGACCCAGTCGATACCGGGGTAGTTGAAATCACCCATTATTATTACTGCACTGTAACTTTTGTTAGCTTCCTTGATTTCTTTGAGCATTTCATCATCCATTTGGTCATTCTGGCAAGGCGCTCGATAGTACACCCCCACTGCCATTGCCTTCCCCCTTTTACATGGAATTTCAATCCATATAGATTCTACAGCAGATTTTGTTTCTTGCAAAACTTTAATCCTTTCTGACTCAATGCCCTCTCTAACATAGAGAGCAACCCCTCCACCAATTTGATCAGCTCTATCATTACAATATAGTTTGTACCCAGGTATCACAGTGTCTGTGCATCTACTTTTTTATTTATTTTTATTTTATTTTTAACCATTTATAGAACAATGCACATTACAACAAGTCAACGTAACAGGTTCTACCATCAACCTAGTTACAACCATCCTTTATCTAGGAGATATCCCTAACCTACCCCCCCTTCCCTCTCCTACCACCCCCCACTCCCTCCCGCCCCCCTGGGAAACACAATAAATCTCACAGCAAAACATTACGTATAACAGTACATGTCTTCAATTTTTCCTATCCTACGTTACAAAACATTTGGCTTGCGCTACATAGTCATCCAACAACTGCCACTTGTTTCCGCCCTGTGGAACTGCAGCAGTTGCTTTGTATCTACCTTTCTTCTGCAAGCTGCGCTGACCCCGCTGGGTTACCTTCAAGTCCTGCGCCTTTTCAAAACTGACATATGTACACACCAGATTCCACCAAAGATGTACATCCAACTTGGATGAGTGTTTCCAGTTGGAAATAACCAACTTCAATTCAATAGCCATCAGAAAATTGAACAAAAAGTACTTATCTTTTGAAAGTTTCAAGCTGCTCGCGCAGGAGCGCAAAATAACAATATCCCATCCCAGAGGGGCTTGCAACCCAAGTTTGCGGTCGATCTTGCTCCATACTAACTGCCAAAAGCCCTGAACATAATGACAATCAAATAACATATGTTGGAAGGTGCAAGGTGCCAACAAGTACGACCAACATTTAGTTGAGGTTTTCACATCCCACTTTGAAACTTTAACTGGAGTTAGGTACGCTCTATGAAGCAAAAAAAATAGGGATTGGGTAAGAGATGCCGCTTTCGAAACCTTATTGACTTTGCTCCAGATTATATTCCACAGTCTCAGAGGAATCTCGTACCCTACCTCCAGCTCCCAGCTTCGCCCAAACCTACTCCCATCCCCCAACTTCGTATCTCTTATAGTTGCATAAATATTTGACATACGTTCTTCCGTGTCCACAAACTCATCCACCACCCTCTTAAGACCCCAGTGGTCTGCTAGTACCTTCATCTCCCCTACCACACTGTTTAGACAATGCTTTAGCTGCAACCACTGGAAATAACACACCCTCGGAATCCCAAACTCTTCCTGAAGATCCTCAAAACTCTTCCACCCATTTCCCAGCGGCACTTGGCCTATGGTCCAGATGCCCGAATCCTGCCATGCTTTCCAGGCAAAGGACCTACGCCCTATCTTAAGCTTTGGGTTGGACCAAATAGGATGTTGAGCGGAAATCCCTTGTTCACACACCGTGGCATTCTCCAGAAACTTAAAAGCCATCTGAGTGGACTGAATAACCCCAAGACCCTTATCTTGATACGCTACCTGCATACCCATCAACAATTTCATAGGAATATGGGGCACTAGGTTGCTTTCAATCATAACCCAAACCGGTTTTCCTTTTGTGGGGCCATCAGCCATCAATTTTAGTCCCTGCTTCAATATGCGCATTATGGTACCATTCGAAGTCTGGGAACTGTACTCCTCCCATCCCCTTGCATGCTTTTAACTTCCAAGTCGCAATCTGGTGAGGCTTGCCTTGCCAAAGAAAATTCGTTAGCAAGTGCTCCACCCCCTTGTAAAATGTCCTCGGAAATAATATTGGGATCATCTCCAGTATATAGTTAATTTTAGGCACCAGGACCATTTTTATGGAATTCAATCTGCCCCACCAAGATAGGTGTAAGGGGGTCCATTTCAAAGTAAACGACTGAACCATCTCTTTGATAGACTGCTCATTGAACTGCATTGTCTCTTCTACCGACGAACAGTAGTGAACCCCGAGGTATTTAAACATTGAAGCTTCCCATTTAAACTTAAAATTGTTGACCAAAGAGGAGAAAGTCAACTTATTCATGGGGAAAGCCGTAGATTTCGCCCAATTGATTTTGTAGCCAGATAATTTGGCATACACATCTATGACTTCTAATACCTTACCAATCGCAGAGGGCTGAAGGAACAACAACAAGTTATCAGCATACACAGACAACTTTACCTGCCTCCCCGCAAACTCCAGGCCCTTGATCTCCTTAGCCTGTCTTAACAAGATTGGCAGAGGTTCCAGCGCAATGTTGAAAAGTAGCGGGGATAATGGACACCCTTGCCTAGTCCCTCTCTTTAGCGAGAAAGGGGAGGATAAAGTCCCATTTACCAGGATTCTAGCAGAAGGGGACGTATATAATAGTTGGATCATTTGTCTAAACCCTTTCCCAAAACCAAACCACTCCAGTGCCTGATTCAAAAACTCCCCCTCCAGCCTATCAAAAGCTTTCTCCGCATCCACAGAAAGCCCAACTATAGGTTCTTGCAACCTTTCCGCTGTAGAAAGCAGATTTAATAAGAGCCGTCCATTATCTGCAGTGGAGCGACCCGGGATGAACCCACATTGATCAGGGTGTATCAAAAAAGGCACCACCTGGACCATTCTGTGTGCGAGGACTGCAGAGAATAATTTATAATCAGCATTTAATAAGGATATCAGATGATAATTTTCCACTTTTTGAGGGTCTCTCCCTGGTTTTTCCAGGATCACAATAATCGCTTCACTAAAAGCCCCCAGCCCTGGTACCTGCTCCATAAGAGCCTGGAAATAGAACAAAAGATAAGGTAGTACATCTTCCGCGAAAACTTGATAAAACTCAATTGGGATTGCATCCGGCCCCGCCACCTTACCTCCTTTCATACCTCCCAATCTCTCCCTAAGCTCCTTAACTGTCAAGGGACCATCAAGAATGTCTCTCTGAGAGGCCGAAAGCACCGGATGAGGTAGCTGGCTATACAAATCCTGAAAGGCCCTCGGGTCTACCTCCACTTCAGAAGCATACAGACAACTGTAAAACTCCCGAAACGCTTCAGCCATGTTGCCCTCTGCCGTCAACAGTCCCCAAGATTCGTGCAGAATAGCTGCCACTTTAGGTCTCAAAAATCTAGGATTAAGCGTGAGTGCCAATAAGCGGCCTGTTTTGTTACCTTCACCATACCAGCTACTTTGAGTACTGTGCACCAGCGACTGCACCTCAGTGCTCGAACAAACATTATATTGATATCTCAACTTTTGCAGCCTCATTAAAATACACGGGTCTTTCCTCGAAACTAACAATCTTTCCCCCGCTTGAATTTGGTCAGTCAGGTCTTGCAGCTTCCCCTTCCTCTCCCTCGCCACCTTTATCTTATAGCTCATGGTTTCTGCTCTAATTACTGCTTTAAAAGATTCCCACCACGCCCACCCCGGCGTGTCTTTAAGAGAATTTGTTTCAAAATAACTTGCAATGGCCTCTCTTATTACTGCACAATATCCAGGGTCATTCAACAGTTCTCTGGGGAAAAACCAAGTCGACTTTTTATTACTGCTGCCTTCCATCCTGACCTCCAGTATTATAAACGCATGATCGGAGATATGCGTTTCCCAAATCTGGGCTTGGTCAACTGAGTTAATAAGAGCCTTCGACACTAAAAAATAATCTATGCGTGAGTGGGAATCATGAGGGAATGAATAGAAAGTATACTTTCTATCCACCGGATGAAACAATCTCCAAACATCCACAAGCCCTACAGTTTGCATGAGAGACAGAAGGACCGTGTCAGCCCTACTGTGCTTACATGAGCGGTAAGGTTGCCTGTCTACCAATGGGTCAAGTACTAGATTGAAATCCCCACCAATGATCCATGCATATTCCTCCCATTCATGCATCTCTTCTGCTAATTTCTGGAAGAATGCCACGTCATCTACATTTGGTCCATACACATTCATTATTGCTACTTTAACCCTGCCAATTTGCACCAACACCTTAGCCCATCTTCCCTCCGAGTCAGCCCTATCCTGGAGCACATGTAAGTCTAACTGCTTATTCACTAATATAGCAACCCCATTTTTTTTCCCCATGCAGCCGAATGTCCTACTAGGAGATAGTTCCCTAGCCCTTGTTTCCTAGTTTCTGGGGAGGACAAGTGAGTCTCTTGCAACAGAACAATGTCCGCTGCCTGTTTTTTACAAAAAAGTAGGATCTTTTTCCATTTAATAGGATTTAGGACACCTTTGACGTTCAGAGATATCAGCTTAATAGACCTCATGGAGCAAGACCAGCATCCCCTGTCCGAAGACATTTCCCAGAGTATTACCCAAAAAACACCCTTTTGCAGTACTGGCTTCCATATATTTCCAGGGAGACCCCCCCTCCTGCACCCCCCTACCCTAGAATCAACCTCGGGTGAACCATCACAGCAAGATACCCACACCATCCCGCTAGTTCCCAAATTTATACCCTAGCTTGTTTTAGCCTACATGACAACAATTCAGACAATTCCACAACTTCAACATTCCTGTTCCCCCTTCCCCCACTCCCCACCCCACGTGCCCCACTCGACTATCCCTTCCACATAGCCAATTTGTTTATAACAATGAGGGGTACTGTAACATATATCACTAAACACTTACAGTTTGCATAACATACAAAGGTCCCCTGCTATGGGCAAGGAAAGGACCACGTGAAACAAGGAAAAGTGGTGCAGTTTGACAGACCCCTCCACTGCAAAGGAGCCCACCCAGAAAAAAAAAAACCCTGCCGTAGCCATTACAGCTACGCTCTCAAGAAAACAGTGCCCCTATACAGGCCGCCCATATAAATTACACAGCCCTCATTGCATTAAGGACGCCTCTTTCTCTTCTAGAAATGCTTGCAGAGCAATGGGGTCCTCAAATGTCCGAGTCTGATTGTGCAAAGTAATTCTCATCCTTGCGGGGTAAAATAAACCATATCTGGCTTGCAACTTCTGCAGCCTTGGATGAAACGCCAGGAGCTGTTTCCGCTTATAAACCGTTGCTTTACTAAAATCAGGATAAAATGCAACAGTGTGCTCCTCATACTTTATTGGAGCTCTTGCTTTCGCTGCCGCCATTATCGCTGCCACCTGCGAGTATCGCAACACCCGCAAAATCATGGGGCGCGGCTGCCGCACCTGCGGGCCTGTATGTGTAGGAACTCGGTGGGCCTGATCTATTTCAAAGGCCTGCGGAAACTGCAAATGGAGCATCTTAGGGATAACCCTCTCCAAAAACTCCACCGTATTGCCACCTTCCACTCCCTCCGGGAGCCCCACCATCCTTATGTTGTTTCTCCTTGCCCTAATGCCTTGGTCTTCAAGACTCCTTTCCAAGGTATCTACTCATTTGCTGAGTTTTTCCACTTGCTTTAAACGAGCATCCTGTGATGCCATTTTTCCTTCCACACCCTCTACTCTGCTTTCCAACGCGGATATCTGCTCCTTCATATCCTTCAACTCCAGGATTTGAGCCTGCACATCCGCCAAAGTTTCTCCGTTCGCTGCCACCATCTCTCTTACCGCTTTTATCTTTGCCAGCACCTCTTGCAATCCCGCAGAGTTTTCCTGCACGTGCAAGGTCTTCTGCGGCGAAGGAGGATCAGCCTTCTGCCTCTTTACTCCCGCATTCATCGCCCCTCCATACTCCAGTCGCGTGGGTTTGCCGGCAGCCATCCCGCACTGCTCTTGGGGGTCTCGGGGAGAAGGGGGAGCAACTTTCAAACACTGCTAGGGCCCAGGATTTGAGAGGATTTCGCAGAGAGCTAAGATTATGCGGCCATCTCTGCTCGAGCCACGCTCCGCCCCCCCCCCACCCCGTGCATCTACTTTTTATGTACATATATTCCCTTCAGGCAATTCTATGAAAGGCAATGAGCTTGGAAGATGCTGTTCTATTTGCTCAAATCCTTTATAAAATTCCTGACACAGAGCCTGATTCAAAGAGGGGCATGTCTGGGCCATCCAGATGGCCCCAAGCAAGACGGACCCATTTGGACCCGATTCTGGACTGTGGGAACAAAATGTTTCCATGGTGGCAAGAATCAGGTCCAAGGTTGGCTCAGTGTGCCCCTATTAGCTGTGGGGATGTCCTTCCCGCAGGACTCTCAGACTCCCGTGGCTCTGGCCCCCTTTTCCCTGCTGCCCAACCCAAGGCTGGCCTGCCATGTCCTGGATCAGGCAGTGGGGACTCCCCCACACCCAGCCCAGGCCCCGGGGGGATCCCTGGGCCTTATCATCCAGTTTTAATTGCTTATTCCACCTTTGAGGTAGAATAAGCAACCCGTCCCCACGGGCCCAGCAAGATGTATAGGACTGTGACCTGAATCGGCTCTGTATGTCCTGCTGGGCTGGCCTGCCCCTACTCCACCCCAATCCTGCACCCTCCCACCCCCCATCCTGAGCATCAGGACATACAGGGAGAGCTGGAAGGGGAATTAGGCCACGCAAACCGCATCTTGGAATAGGGCCCATCATGTTAAATGATGCATTTTTATGATTTACATCAGAATATTTTAGCAGATTGGTTATTGTTGTTGTTAAGTGCTATTGAGTCAGAGTCAGCTCATGGTGACCCTCTGGATAACTGTCCTAAACTGTGTTCGGTCTTCAGTCAGACGGCTAATTGTTGATAGAGTGACATCCATATCTGCTGTTATTGTATTGATCCATCCCATTTCTGGCCTTCCTCGTTTGTGTTGACCTTCAACTTTACCAAGCATGATATCTTTCTCTAATGATCTCTCTCTTTACATGATGTGTCCAAATTATGAAAGTTGAAGTCTTGTCATCTGATCTTCTAAAGAAAGATTTGGTTTGATCTCCTTCAGACAGTCCATGGTATACATAATATTCTTCACCAGCACCACAATTCAAAGGCATCAATGTTATTCCTATCTTTTTCACTGTCCATCTTTCACATCCATAACAATGTTATTGAAAATACCATGGCTTGGAGAAATCAAACTTTGTATGGAGGGAGTCATCTCTGATCTTGAAAATCTTGACTATGTCATTCATAGTGATTCTGCCAAGAGCAATGTGTCGCCAGATTTCTTGACTGTTTGTCATTTCTTTATTGATTATTGATCCAAGCAGGTTAAAGTTGCCCACTATTTCAATATCTTCTCCATCAATATTGAACTTACTGATTTTTCCATTTGTCAGGATCGTTGTCTTCTTTACGTTAAGGCGCAGGCTCATTTTAGGACAATGTTCCTTGATCTTAAGAAGCAAATGTTTCAGATCGTTTTCACCTTCAGTATTGTGGTTTCATCAGCATAGCGAAGGTTGTTGATGAGTCTTTCACCAGTCTTCACACTTCGGTTGTATTCATGCAGTCCTCCTTCTCTGATGATTTGTTCTTCATATACAAGGTGCGACAAAAAAGAAACGAGACTGTGGCAGCCATGCCTATAACTCAATGCCAATTGGCTAACTGCTTATGTCACTGTGTTGTACAACATCTCAACACTATTCTGGTATAATATTTTTCATCTCTCTTACTCTGTTTTTCTTTTTCAGGTTTTTTTTTGTAGCACACTGCTCCATTGCTTTGTCACACAACTGGAGGTGGCAGAAATATGGAGCAAAGAATCAACTTGAAATTTCTGGTTAAGTTGGAGAAGAGCCCAACTGAGTGTCTCCAACTTCTCCAAAAGGCTTATGGAGAAGATGCAATGTCAAGTCTGCGAGTCTTTGAGTGGCACAAATGCTTCAAGACTGGCCGCGAAGAGGTGGAGGATGACTCCAAGTCAGGACGGGCTTCCATGACAAAGACGGCTGAGAACGTTGACAGAGTGAACCAGCTGGTGCAGAGAGATCATAGATTTACAGTGTGGATAATAGCTGAGAAGCTCAGCATGAACAGGGAGTCAGTGCGGACCATCTTGGTGCAGGAGGTGGGGATGCGGAAGGTGTGCACCAAGATGGTGCCTAGGCTTTTATTGGACGACCAGAAGAAGCATTGGGTCAATGTTTGTTGAGACTTGCTAAAGAAGATCAGAGAAGATCCAGAGTTTGTTGGCTGAGTCATCACAGGAAACGAGACTTGGGTCTTCCAGTACAACCCTGAAAGCAAGAGACAGATCCTGCAGTGGAAGACTCGACTGTCACCCAGACCCAAGAAGGCGTGCATTCCAAATCAAGGATCAAGGTCATGATATCAAGGTAAACCGCCTTGATATCATGAAAGGCGGTATATAAGAAATGTTAAATAAATAAATAAATAAAATAAATGCTGATCACATTCTTCGACCAGAAGGGAGTGGTCCATCATGAGTTTGTGCCTGAGGTTCAGACAGTCAACCAGCACTTCTACCAGCAGGTCCTCAATCGCCTCCATGACTGGGTTTGGTGCAGCAGGAAGGCTCTGTGGAGAGACAAGTTGTGGCTGCCTCACCATGACAACGCTCCTGCACACACTGCGCTCATTGTGAGGCAGCTCTCGACCACCCTCCTTATTCCCCAGATCTCGCACCATGTGACTTCTGGCTCTTCCCCAGGCTGAAGACTCTGCTCAAAGAAACTCATTTCATCTCTGTAGAAGAGATCAAGGCCATTGTGACAAGGGAGCTGAGGGACCTCAAGGAAGAGGACTTTACCGAGTGCTTCTGTACATGGCAAAAGCGAATGCAGAAGTGCATTAACTCTGGGGGGGGGGGGGAGGGACTTTGAAGGGGACAATGCATAATTTCTCTGTAGATTTTGTAATAAAACATTTATGGGACAGTCTCGTTTCTTTTTTGTCACATCTCGTAAATTAAACAGGTAGGGGAAATTATGCAGTCTTGTCATACACCTTTGCTGATTTTAAGCCTTTCTGCTTCTCTTTGTTCCATTTGAACTGTTGCTTCTTGATCAATGTAAAGATTGGGCAAGAGAACCATCAGGTTTCTGGTATACCCATACTTCTTAATGTGGCCCATGTTTCTCATGGTTTACACAGACAAAAGCCTTGTTGTAGTCACTAAAACACATATAGATATCCTTTTGGTATTTGTTTGTCTTTTCAAGGATCCATCTCACATACACAATGATGTTTCTTGTTCCTTGCCCTTTCCTGAGCCTGCTTGCACTTCAGGCAGTTCTCATTCCAGGTATGGTTGTAGTCTTTGCTGGACGACAAGCAGCAAAACAAGTGAGGGATTGGCTATTAATAAATGGAATATGCTGTAATGAATAATTAAACAACTGTCCTCCCATCTCAGAAGCAGACTCCATAACCATTCAACACATGGCCAGTATATCTAATTCCTTCTCCTTAAGCCTGAGGGGGTGTTCAGTGAGTTGAATGTTTAGTAAGAAATCAATTACATATAAATTTACTTCAGATGTCCATTGCTTTGAGACATTTACAGTTACTGCTTATGTTTAACTAGAAACTGAAATCACTGGCTTTGAGGTTGGCCATAGACAATATTCAAGAAAGTTCTGACTCCATCACTCATAGACGAGGGTTTAAGTTCAAGCAGTGGTGTCCCCTTGGGTTCTGGGTGGGTTCTGGGTGGGTGCCCTCCCTCCACAGTGCGAGGTATACCCTTCCCTGCCCCGCAGGTCCACACTTACAAGGCAGTGTGGCACGCTTACCTTAAAGCCGGATGGCTTGTTACACTGTCTCCAATCCAGGACCGCTGGCTCTTCTCCCCCAAGCTAAAATCTTGTGATTTGGCACCTGGCTGGCACCCGGGGCAGGCTGCACCCACCACCCTGTCCTTGGTATATCATTGAGCACAAGTACTGTTAACAAGAAATGCAGAATATTATGTCTGAAAAAAACAACAACATAGGGTATATTTGATGAAAAAAACAATGCTGATAGAGTTTTAGTGATTTATAAACAGGTATTAAGAATTTTCCCAATACATATAAAATGAGAGAAAACCTTTAATATAAACACTCCTAAGAAAATGCCAGAAAATAATTTTAATGAGATGCAGGAAAATGCAAACAAGGCACATACAATATTTAGAAATGACCTCATTAAATAAGCAGAAATTACCAAGCTTAGGTGGCTGAATGTATGTACGAGTTTAGATGGCTTTGTAACTATAAAAAAAATCTTTAAGGAAAAATAGGCAGAACAAGGGGTTGATTTATTTGCTCAGAGACCAGAAAACAGGAAGGGTCAAACAAAAAACAACATGAACTATTGGCATGAGAATTAACAAAACCCCCTTTTCTATCCAATCTATGTTCTCTTTCATTGAATGAGTCCTGCACATTTAAGCACAATATTAGCACGTCAAACTATATTGCAAACATTTCTCTTACTCTGCTCTATAACAGCTTAACACCTACACTGATTTCCAGGCCTGATAGCTCCCAGCATTTGGAAAATCCACTGAGAAATGGAACCTCATCTGTCCAATGTAAAATCTCCAGCTATATATTACTTGCTTTGAAGGATTTTACATAGCACATGGCTACCACATCTAAACTATCACAAAGGGGTACCTAACTTCATACATGTCATTTAAGGAAATGCACAGGGACCTTGCATACTATGTCTATCACTCACAAGAGGAGGCTGAACTATATAATAGGAAGACATTCTTCTCTCTCACTCTTCCAGACTAGTGGAAAGATAATGCAAGTTGACAGACATGTAGTCAACCGTGCAACATACAAAGGAGTGGACAAATGTGCAGGCTGGAGGACAAGTGTTGACTCTCACTTCCCTGACCTTTTCAGAAAGGCTATTCTTCATTATGAGGAACAAAATCCAGGATGTCTTTCAATCGTGCAAAGTGGCACAAACAAATTTCACTCCTTTAATTGTCTTTGATGGACCCTACTAATGATGGCACTCTAAAAAAATAGAACTACAGGCATCCCGTGCTGCTATTCATTGCCTTCTTGAGATCCACAGTTTCAATCTTCACTGCAGCTGACTTCTCATCCACTACTACCCAACTGTTTATTTTTATCAACTGGTTCACGCAGACAAATATTTGGATTGTCTCTGCATTTTTTTGTGTTTGTTTTGTTTCATTTGTTTAGAATGGAAGATGAAAGAAAGCCTACAACTAATGAATTTGTTTTACAAAAGAAAACAAAAGTCAAAACACAGAACACAATTTAAAAAAAATTGTCTGGTTCCCACAACCCCTCTTAGGACTTTTCCCAATCCTCCCTAGCATCATACCTAATATTTTTTCACTCAACGTGTAATCATACTCTGGAATTCGTTACCAGAGGATGTAGTAAAAGCTGTTAGTATAGTTGAGTTTAAAAAAGGTTTGGACAAGTTCCTGGAGGAAAGGTCCATAAATTACACAGGTACACTAAAAAAATTGTTTTTAAACTGCCTCTAATGTTTCGATTGATTTTTACATTTTTTGGTGCGCTGAATCCAAATCTGGTAACCAATTTGCTCCATCACGTACAGATGTTTTGCTACATTGGGTTAGCAGTTTGAGGTGAACGTTTCAGATTGAGTGCGATCGAGATAAAAGTTTCTTGGATGAATTCTTTATACTAATTGTTTAGTATTTATTCAAATAAGAATAAAGAAAATTGTAACAAGGCAGCACATAAGAATAGAGTAATGTCAACAAAACACACTGTGATGGTAGCAAAATTGTCTGCACTTAAAACAGCCACATACATGTGCACAAACATTGAGCATATAAGAGCGAGGTTAGACACAAAGCAAAGCAAAGAAATGTGCAAAAAATGTTGTACAGGTATGTATGTAAGAATAGAAAACGCAAACCGCACCATTGCAATACATGAAGACAAACACCCGATGGTGTGAAAATAAAATTCTAATAAATGAGATCCGACACTGTGGTAATAACTAGCAAATTTTTATTTCAAAGTTTAGTAAAAACACGATATTTGTCAACACAGTTTAGATTTTAAAGTCATTCTTGGGTCAATCAATCTCCTGGTGGGCCCGTTTCTTCTTCCCCCGAATGCTTCTCTTGGTGCGCTGCTTGGCGTATTTTTCATCTGGGGTTTCCCGCAGCAGCAACCAGCAGAAGTCAGCCATCATAGTGGTGTTCCATCTTCCTTGGTACCTTCTCTCTGCGTCCTTGATGTCCTGGTGAAACCTTTCACCTTGTTCTTCACTGTACGCCCCCAAGTTTTCGGGAAAGTAGTTCACATGGGAGTGCAAGAAATGGACTTTCAGGCTCATGTTACAGCCTTGTTCTTTGAAGGCATTGAGCATCCTGGCAACAATATCCTTATAGTTCTCATCCCGCCTGTTCCCCAAGAATTTGAGAACAACATCCTTGAAGGAATCCCAGGCTTCTTTTTCCTTCTCAGACATCGTTTCAGCGAATGCTCCATCGGAAATAAGTTTCCTTATATCAGGGCCAACAAACACTCCTTCCTTTAGCTTTGCTTCAGAAAGTCGGGGGAACTTTGAGCAAAGGTACCGAAAGCACTCACCATCTTTTGGAAGGGACTTGATGAATTGCTTAATGAGACCCAACTTAATGTGGAGAGGTGGTAATAGAATTTTATCACGAGGTACCAAGCTCTCATGAAGAACATTTTTCTCACCGGGTCTCAAATACTCCCGAATTGGCCAGTCTTTTTTCCCCCAGTGTAGGTCGCGGGCCCGGCTATCCCACAAGCAAAGGAAGCAGGGATATTTGGTGAAACCGGATTGCTGCCCTAATAGCATGGATAGAATTTTAAAGTCTCCACAAATCATCCACTTATGCTCATCATAACGAATCTTCTGAAGAATCAGGGCCAAATTCTCGTATTTTTCTTGGAGAATAACAGAGTGAGCAATAGGAACTGAAGCAAATGTGTTGCCATTATGAAGAAGAACACCTTTTATGCTGTCTTTTGACGAATCAATGAACAGCCGCCATTCAGCAGGATCATACTTGAGTTTAAACTTTTCCATCACTCCGTATATATCGTTGCAAAATACCAAATCTTCCTCTTTGCTGAAATACTTCAAAAATTGTGTCTCGCGGTTGCAGTACCAATAAAAAGTTGTTCCTGGTGACAATAGATTTTTCTGTTTAAGCCGAGAACCTAGCAGTTGGGCAGCATCTTTTGGGAGTCCTAAATCACGGACTAAATCATTCAATTCAGCTTGAGAGAAAAGTTCAGGTTTCGGATCTGGTTCAGTTTCAAACTCGGAAGTACTGGACTCATCGGGAAAAGCCATCTGATGAGTCTCATCATGATCAGAACCGTCCACACAAATATGATCCAAAGATTTTGGTGGTTCAGGCACAGGTTGCTATGAGGCATAGGCCTAATTGCTGAGGGAAGGTTGGGGTAACTTATTACGTTCTTATTTTTTAAGTTGTATCCCTTCACAATGCAAGAGCAAAAATAGCAGTCACTGCAGTGATGTCTTTGTTCACGCCACATCATAGGTATTCCGAAACGAAATGCTTGTTTTTTACCTTTCATCCATAAGCGTAGATCTTCCTCACATGTCTTGCACACTTTGTGAGGAGCCCATGGTTTGTCTTGATCGCCTAACTTCAAACCGAAATAGGCGAAATATACTTTTTTAATAAATGCAGAAATGTTCCTCTGCCGCTTTTTCACGGTATATTCCCCACAAATAAAACAAAAACTGTCCGGAGAGTTGACGCAACCTCTGGCTCTGTGAGCCATCACAAATACACAGCACTGCAAACTACAACTGTAGTGAACCACTTTGGAATAAAGCTGGATTACGACTGAGCAAACAAAAGGTAATAATGAACTTGCAAGAAACTGAAATTTGACAGGAACGTTCATGTCGCAACCACCGTGTTTGAGCGAGCGAATGAGGCGAGGCGAACAGGAAAGAACATGCGCCAGCGCGAGTACTGGATTTAGCCCCCCTCCTCCCAATTGTCCTGTTAATGTATAAAATGAATACAAAACACTCTAAAATATCATGAGGGAGTGTTTCTAGTTAGTTAACCATTACAACCTCTATTTTGGGCCAAGAAAATAAACTGTAGTCGACTAAAAAGAAATTATGTGAACATTCCTTATATGGGTAAGAAATCTAATTTTGCAAGAAAACGTGATGTGATGGAACATTTTGGCTATCTTTCCTGGATTCAGCACCCCAAAATCTATAGGAATCAGTTGCAAAACTGGAGGCAGTTTTTTGGTAGTGTACCTGTGTTATTATTAATGGGGACCCGTAAATCCACTGCTTATCCTAATACAAACATTGTGGATCCTGTGTCATCTGTGGAAACTGCTAAGTACTTATGACCTAGATTGGCCACTGTTGGAAACAGGATACTGGGCTTGATGGATTTGGTCTGACCCAGTATGGCTTATCTGATGTTCTCATAGGCTTGAAGAAAAGATAACTGAAAGGAGATATGATAGTAATTTATGAAATCATGAGTGAGGTAGAATGGTTTAAATTGTTTACCCTTTGAAACAAGAAGACATCCCATGAAACTAATACCAGCAGATTGAAATTAAAGCATGAATAGGGTGTTTTTCCCCTTTCATGCAAGTGCATAACACTAGAAGCCCCAAAGGAATTTTACCTAGAAACCCCAAAGTGTGTCAATTGACTCATTATCACGACGACTGCGTTTAGCATGAAATGCAGATGTGAATTGATGTGAAGTTACTTATTTGTTAAATATGTGCACATTACATGATGTCATTGTGTGTTTATTGTTTGTAATATCGGAGTAAAACTGTAAACAGTGATTGAGATGCGCCACCTAGTGAGAACATGAATTTATACCTAGAAGCCCCAAAGTACGTCAATTGACGCATCCAAGTCAATTGAGTGCGTCAATTGATGTACTTTGGGGCTTCTAGATATAAATTCATTTTCCCGCTAGGTGGTGCATCTGTCATTAATTTTTGATGCACATATTTGAACATCTTGACCTTGCTAACAAAGCCATGGAACATGACTGACATGGTTCTAGTCAGTGATGCTGGTATACAACTTCGAAGATGCATTTGCATCAATTGACGCACTTTGGGGCTTCTAGTGATAATTAATCAGTGAAATTTGTTGTTAAAAGATGTAGTGAAAGCAACTAAGATAATGGGTTCAAAAGAGCTGTGGATAAGAACCAAGAGGAAAAGTCCATAAAGAATTATCAGGAGAGTGATTGCTTATCCCTGGAAATAAGCTATGAGAAATAGATCTACTGGGCATTAGTGACCTGGATGGCCCACTGTTGCAAACAGGATTCTGGGCTCAATGGACCTGGGTCTGAATTAGCATGGTTTTTCTTATGCTTTTATGTTCAAAGGAATGATAGAATTAAATGTCTGGTCTGGCATGGTAAACACTAGCCTCTTCTGCTATCCCCCTGTCCACTTCCAAGTAAGGAATTCTACAGGACAAGGTAAGATGTGAACATTTGTTATTCTTTGGTTCATATTGGACTTTTAAAGTTTTGTACACTACTTTGGCCGAGCTTGTAATATATAGATAAAATAAAGTACACCATATCCAGAATGAGTGGTCATCATATAAAGTTAAATGATGGCAGTGATGCCTAACTTTATTTGTTTATTAAGCAGAACTCTGCCCTTAACAAGCTCCCCTGAATACATGTTTGACCAGCAATTGTACTGCTGCTTAAATGTTTAGTCAAGGTTGAAAGCGCGCTGGCTATAAGTAAAGCTGACACATGGCCAGATACAGGTCTTGCCGGCTGTGGCATTAGGCAGCAAACATAGAGCTCACAGGATACCACAGTAAGTCACCATGCTCCTGGGGAAACCATGCTTATGGCCGACTCAACCATCAAGCAGTCCAAGCAGTTGCCTAGAGCATCAGCTTTTGAGGGGTGGCAAAGAGCAGCTGCTTGCAACATCGCTGCCTACCCTATGTCTACTCTATTACCTCACCCTACTCTCAACAGACCAACCCATCAGACAACCAGCAATACTCTCACTATCCCCCATGAACGAACTAAGTTCAATCAGCAAACCTGCAACAGAGCATTCAAACTGTACGCACCCTCCCTCTGGAACTCCCTCCTGAACCAGATCCTAAGCACCAAAGACCTCTCTGCATTCCGGAAACAGTTAAAAAACATCCTGTTTCATAAATATCTTGGACCTGAAACAGACACCTCTCAATAACTGCTCACCAGAACCCCTGACCTACCCCACCAGCAACCATCTAAGTGACTACCAAAAACATCTACTGTCTAGTACTGTTACTTTCTGTGACGATCAACAATGTTATCCCACTGATGATGGCCCCCCTCCCTCTTTCTGTCAACTTGATTATTGCCCCCTCCCCTTTTATGTTAAACCGCTTTGACCTGGTGAAAAGTGGGATACAAATGCAGTTAAATAAATAAATGTCTGCCTTGTCTAAAGGCAGCACTTCCTGGCAACAAGCCAGTTAACAACAGAGTCAGGGCATGCAAGCCTTAAGTGCATGTGTGCAGTTGCTAAAGGTCTGCTGTCATGCTGCCTTAAGACAGAATTGAGTTGCCTCTGGTGCAGGTAGGTGGATGGTAGCATGCAAATGCTCAAAGACTTGTCATGCTGCTCTGTCTAATTGGAAGCTGTGGCCATGCTGCTGCCCCAAAGTGTGTCATTCTAGGTGGATGCCTAGTGTGCCTAATGGTTGTGCCAGCCTTGGAAGAGAGCTGGAATAGGATTATGATGAATCACAGGCCTGGAGAGAAAGGGAAAATGAACAAGGAGATACCAGGCTACACAACTGGGGGAAAATAGATAGAGAGGGTAGATGCCAGGCTAAAAGAGTAGGGGAAAAGAGAGAGAGAGAGAGAGAAAGAAAGGAGATGTCAGGTTACGAGGGTGAAGGAGGGAGGAGAGGAGTTGCTAGGCTAGAAAGACTAGGGGACACTCAATAAAGCTACAATGTAACATATTTAAAATGAATTGGAGGAGGAAGTGACGTCACCTTCTAAGATGGCTGCGTGAGCTGCGAGCTCTGGAGCCACCCCGATAAAATCGGAGTTTAAAGCCCCAAATGGGAGAAGTGGAGACTGAGAAGAGCGGCAGATGAAAGAGCAGAGGCAGTAGAGAATGGCGACCAGAAAAAAAATGGCGGATCTGCGAGATTATGCATTTGTGGCTTCGAGCACGGCAGCAGAGGAAGCTAAGATGGCAGGCAGTGAACAAACATGACGAGAGCTGGCTGAGACGAGCACAAAAGGGAACCCAATGCAAGAGGGAGAGGCCATACAAAGCGCAGATAAGCTGGCCATGAGAGAGGAACTCCGGGAGTGTTTTGAAGAACTGAAATCGGAGGTGCAGTCAAGCATTGGGCGAGCTTATAAACAGCATGAAAGAGGAGGTGGAGGAGGTTACTCACAGAATGGGAGATCATGAGCATCGGCTTGAAACCCTGGAGTTACAGCAGGAGGAGTGGGAAACCAGGGTCAGAGGGGAAGGGGAGTGGAGGGAGCAAATGACTTTAAAGCTGGAAGACCTGGAAAATCATTCCAGGAGGAATAATCTGTGGATAAAGGGGGTCCCAGAAGAGTTGGAGTTTCGGGACTGTGCGAAAGTGGCAGAGGCTGTGTGTTTGGAGGCTCTGTGGCTGGGGGGTGAGGAGGAGGCAGTCGAGAAATCCAGCTTGACAGAGCACATCGGGCCCTGGGACCGATCCGGATCAATAGACCTCGAGATATAATAATTTGCTTGAAGGACTACAAAGTAAAAGAGAGAATAGCAGTAAAGATGAGAGGACTGAGCACTTTCAAGTGGCAGGGCTACTCTGTGGCTGATTTATCACTGGGGTCCTTGCAGAGATGGAGAGCGCTGGCCCCTATCACCAAAATGCTTAGGAAGGAGGAGGTGAGACATCATTGGTCGCATCCCTTTGGTCTGGAATTTACCAAGGGGGAAAGAACATGTAGAGTACAGACACCAGAGGCAGCGTGGGCAGCACTGAAAGAAGCTGGTTTGGAGGTGTAGGCTGAGGAGGCACATGCCGAGTGGACTCGGAGGGAACAAGAAGGAGAGCAGAGGAAACAGCAGGGGCGATAGCCACGGGAATAATGAGTGGAGACAGAGGGAGACCACAGACGATCGCAGCGCAGAGGAGCCAAGCGGTGATGGAGGGCTATGGGACATGTGGTCCTGGTCAGGAGAAGAGTGTGACCTGCTGTAAATGGACCATTGGTAACATGGTTTAAAAGTTGGTTAAGAGGGGTGGGGGATGAAAAGAAAATGTTACATAGTTGTATGGTTGTGTAAAGTTATCGCTTGTTGTATGTGGGGTATAAAGGGGATTAGTGTCAGGGAGGAGAGTGTTAAATGACGGGGACAGGGCCCTGTGTTAAAGTAAAGGTTTGCCCTAGAGGGATCGGGGGAGGGGGGAGGAGGGTAAAAGGGGTAGAGGTTTGAGTAATGGGGGAGGGTGATAGCTAGTGGTTGGGTGGGAGGGAGGTGGGATGAAGTGGGCGAGAGGAGGGTGGGGCTGAGGAGCACTGGGAGTGGTGGAGGAAGGGGTACAGGGGTGGCGGGTGGTGCATGACTCCAAGATAGCCGTGGCAGGTGACGAGGCAGGGGGAAGGGGAAGGGGGGAGGGTGGAGGGAGGAGTAAGGGTGGGTAGAGGGGGTGGGGGTGGGCGGAAGAAGAGAAGGGGGGAAGAGATAGGAGTGAGGGGAGAAGTAGAGACAGAGAGCAGTTTATAGTGGGCACAGTGAACACTAAAGGGTTACAAACCTGGCATAAACATCGTTTGTTGGAAAGGGAGGGTACTAGATTAAAAGCTGACATCCTGTGTATACAGGAGACTCATTTAAAGGTGGGACAAGAAGGATTGATATGCTCAAAGAAGTATCCTAGGGCGCTGTTGGCGGGGCAAAGGGAACTCCCAAGGAAAAGAGGAGTGGGGTTTTTAATAAGTTCAAAGTATCAGGAGGCAGTAATGGAGGAACGGAGAGATAAAAAAGGAAGATGGGTGGGATTTCGGATGAAGAATAAAAGGGAGGAGGTTTGGCTCATTAGAGTGTATGCCCCTAATATGCAAAGAGAGGATTTTTATGAGAAGTTGCTGTGTGAGCTAGAGGGTCTAGGGGGAACTCCAATTATATTGGGGGGTGATTTTAATCTCACTGTTAATCCGAGGTTGGAAAACAATGAGGGAGGGCAGAAAGAAAGGTGAAGCCTCCTGAGGTTGAAGGAAAGCTTGGGGCTTGTGGATATGTGGAGGTGTCATCATCAGGAGGAAAAGAGGTACTCCTTTTATTCCCAGGTGCACGGTACCTATAGCAGGTTGGATATGATCTGGGCGAGTGGTCAGTGGGTGTCTAGGACACAGCAGGTTGAAATAGGGAGCATAACATGGACAGACCATGCCACAGTACATAAAGTTTTCGGAATGGGGGAGAAAGATGAAGGAGTTAAATTTTGACATTTAAAAGATGTGCTCTTGTAGGGCAGGAAGTATGTGAGCCACATTCAGGTGATTGTACAAGATTATTTATTTATTTTATTTATTTATTTATATTATTTCTATACCGCGCTCTTAAAATCAGCGCGGTTTACATCACACAAACAAATTGTACAAAGCAGCAGGCATGCGGTATACATTGCAGAGAACAGGTTTTTACAACTTGGATTCAACGGGGCAACTAATTTACACTATGTGCAACTGAGCTGTGCATCAACATGTCTGTCACAGGTACTCTTTGGGCAGTCGTATTCATACCGTGGGTATGGGTTATATGGAACACAATTTGAATGGGGAGGTACCAATGGGGACAGTTTGGGATGGATTGAAGGTGGTGGTGAGGGGGCACATGATAAGTATAGCAGAAGAAGAGGAAAAAGGGGGGAGTAGAGAGGGAGTTAGTACAGAAGATAGAGCTTTTGGAGAAGACGCATCAAGGTGGTTCAGACCCAAGGGTGTTAATGGAATTGCAAAAATTAAGGGGGGAGCAGAATCAGATAAGGACAGCAGAAATTGTGCATGCATTAGCAATCTTAAAACAGATGTATCATGAAGGGGGTAATAAAATGGGAAGGTTACTAGTCAGTAGGTTGAAAGCAAAGCAACAGAATTTGAGCATTGGGGGAATACGTAATCAACAGGGGAGAATGGTGTACAGGCCAGCAGAGATTAGGAGAGTCTTTGTGGATTACTATGAGAAGCTGTATAAAAGCAAAATAAAAGGGGAGACACAGAAGGGAGAGGATTTTCTTGAGGGCTGTAAATTGCAGAGATTAACAGTGGAAGAGGCGGAGGAGTTGGGGAGGCAGGTGAGGAGGAGGTGTGAGTAGCAATTAAGTCCTTCAAAGAGGGGAAAGCACCAGGGCTAGATGGCTATACCACCAAGTTCTATAAGCTACTGCAGGAGAATAATGTAGGGTTATTAATGAGGGTTTTTAATGGGGTTTTACAGGAAAATGCATTGCCAGGGGTAAAGAGGGAGCTGCAAAGTGGACCAGCAGAGTTTGAGGAATTAATGGAAAAATGGAAACTGTAAAGGGGTTGGTTTTCTAGCTGTATAGGATCCTAAACGTAAAGCAGGAGAGTAAAGCTCCTTGGCAGGAATAGTGGGAGACGGAAATTGTAGGCCCCTGGGAAGAGAGAGGGTAGGTGGAGAGGAATTTATGAAGGGGAAAGAAGAATGACATGGGGGACACCCCTGGTAGAGAACTGCCTGAAATTCCGCTTGAAAATGGTGTGGATACTGGTCAAAATACAGGCTATATATAAGGGCAGAATGGCAGACTGCTGGAAGGGTTTAGGGGAAGGGGAGATTTGCTGCATTTGATTTGGGGATGTCCAAAAATTTAGAACTTGTGGGGAGAGGTGGCATGGTTCTATAAAGGGGCTACTCAGGTACAAATTCAGTTCACAGCGGCAATAATAGATTTAACTGAGGGGAGGATTGAGGGAATATAATGTTGGGCACCTTCTTAAATCACTGTGTTGTTGCAACTCGCCTGGCAATAATGCAGAGGTGGAAGGATATAGAGGCTCTCTCTATGCGGGAGGTTATCGGAAGATTAGAGTTTGAGTGGCATATGAGCTTGGTGGGGGCATATAGGCACAATAAAAGGGGAAGGCATTTGGAAGTGTGGCAGAAATATGAGGAATGGCAGGAGAGGGGATGGAGAGAATGGATGGGGGAATAAGTGGAATCCAGGAGGTGGGATGGGGAAGCAGGCTGAGAAGGGAAGGTAGGGGGAGGGAGGAGGGGAAGAGGGGGAAGAGGGGGGTGGAATCGGGGTAGGGGAATAAATTATTGGGCTATAGGGTTTGCAGAAAACAGAAAAGGTGTTATTAGTGAGCTCAACTCAACACAATACTGGTGAAAGGTTAATGGTTCGGAATGATGTGGGTTTGGTGCAAGGGAAAGGAAAAGAGAGGTATTTGAAAATGGAAAATTTGTTCTCTTCTTGGATCTCAATTCTACTGTATCAGAAACTGTATATAATAGAGGAGGGAGAGGGAAAGTTTTGTTTTGCCATGTTTTGGTGTGGGAGGGTTGGGTTGTGACGAGTCCTTACGAATCTAACATACACACAAAAGGGTATTACTATGGGATATGAGTGTAGAGTGAAATAATACTGTTTAAAAATGTTGGAATATGTTTTAGTAGGTTTTGTAAATGTAGCACATTATACTGTATTATGGCATGAAAGTTTGTGAAGCAGGGGAGTGATAATAATGTGGATTGTATGTTATGACGAACACTAATAAATAAAAACATAAATTATAAAATGAATTGGAGAAAATATTATTTTACTCATTGTGTAATCAAACTGTGGAATATCTGTTGACGATATTCTGAACCAGGGTATTCTATCCCAGCCTGCTTGTCTACTGAAGCTTCTCTCTGGCTTTTAGTCAGAACACTACATACAGCATACACAGTGCCCTTTGTCTCTGCCCAAACATTGTCAACATAAAGTTCCTTATGTTATTCTAGGTTCTCACCACTGAACCTAGAATACCCCACCTAAGGATATTCTTAACACTTAACACTTTTTGTGAATCTGCCAGGTACTTGTGACCTGGATTGGCCACTGTTGGAAACAGGATATTAGGCTTGATGGACCTTGGTCTGACCCAGTTTAGCATTTCTTACATAAAATCCATTCACTAAATTGAAAATAAAATTATTTTTTCTATCTTTGTTGTCTGATGATTTTTAATCATGCTGGTCTCGATCTGAGGTTTCTGTTTTCCTTTGTCTTCTCTTAGGTCTCTTTCTATGATCTATAGTCCATCTTCCATTTCTTATCTCTCCTTTTGCTTTCTTCATTTTTTTCCAGCAGTCTTTTTTTAGTCCCAGTAACCCTCCCCAATATCAGTACCCTTTACAGTCTCTTCACCTAGTGTCAACCCTCTTGCATTCCCAGCACCACCACTGGTGTCTATTCCCTTCCAGTCCCCCTCCTTCCCCTCATTCCAGCCCCTTCTAGTCCAAATACCATCCCAAGTATCAGAACTTCAAGTTGCAGTGCTCATAGCTCCCTTCCAGTCCCCCTCTTCTCTATCCATCCGCCTTCCAGTCCCATTCCCCAGGTGTCATCTCCTTTCCAGCCCCCACCTTTCCTCCAGCCCCCTCCTTCCCCTCTTTTCGCTCCCTTCCAACCCCCCATGTCAGCTACCTTCCAGCCCCCACTTCCCTGGTGTCAGCTCTCTTCCAGCTCCCCTCCTATTACCCAGCCACCTTCTAGTTCCTTTTCCAAGTGAGAGCTCCCTTCCAGCCTCCTCCTTCCCTCTGTGTCAGCTCTCTTCCAACCCCCCCCCCCCCTCCTATAACCCAACCACCTTCCAGCCCCATATCCAAGTTTCTGCTCCCTTTCAGCCTCCCTGTGTCATCTCCCTTCTGGTCCCTTTCCTTCCTTTCCCTTCCATCCTGTATCAGCTGCCCTCCCTCCCCTCCCCTCACTGATTCGTCCTTCAGTAAAGAAAGCAGTCACAGGAACATTTCTATATTCCTGTGGCTCTTCTATCTTTTAAACTGATGGATCGCGGAGTTTCTGAAGGCAAGAATAAGCATTTCCTGTTTCTTACGAGAAACAGGAAATGCTTGTTACTGCTGGAAATGCTGCAGTCCAGCAGTTTAAAAGAAATGTTCCTGTGACTGCTTTCTTTACTGAAGCGGTGGGTGGTAGGTGGCTAGCGACAGTGCTCCCTGCCTCCAGTGCCCTCCTGCTGTGCTTACCCGGCTTACCAGGTAGTGCCAGCCCTACTATTTCCTATCCAATGGCTTTTTAACTTCACCAAGAGTCTCTCATAAAGGACCTTGTCAAAGGATTTCTGAAAATCCATTCTGGCTTTCTCCCATTAAACCATAACTATCTACATGGACAGTAATTTTCTTCTTTATAATAGTTTCTACCATTTTTCCCAGTAGTAATGTCAGGCTCACTGACCTGTAGTTTTCCGGATCACCCCTGGAACCTTTTTTTAAAAATTGGCATTAAATTGGCCATTCGCCAATCGTCAGGTACTATAGATGATTTTAATGATAGTTCACAGATTACTAATAGTAGGTCTGCAATCTCATATTTCAGTTCTTTTAACACCCTTGGATGTATACCATCCAGTCCAGGTGATTTGCTACTGTTTAGTTTATCAAATAATTGTAATATATCTTCCCGGTTTATCGACATTCAATTCTTCCAATGCATCACCTTTAAATACCATTTCAGTCATGGGCAACTTCCCTACATCTTCAGTAAAAAACAAAGCAAAGAATTCATTCAGTCTCTTTGCTGTGCTCTTGTCCCCTCTTAGTGCTCAATTTACCCCTCTATCATCTAATGGTACAACTGACTCTCTCGGAGTTTTTTTGCTGTGAATGTACAGTACTTGAGAAAGCCTTTATTATGTGTTTTTGCTTTCACAGCAAGATTCTCAAATTCTCTTTGCCTGCATTATCAGTGCCTTGCATCTAACTTGTCATTGCTTATGTTGTTTCCAGTTTTCGTCATTTGGCACCTTTTAACATTTTCTGAAGGATACCTTTTTGAATACAACAGCCTCTCTGACCTCACCTTTAAACCTTACTGGCAATTTTTTGAATTTCCTTTCACCTTTCTTAAAGCATGAAATACAGCTGGCCTGGATTTCCAAGATAATATTTTTAATCAACTTCCATGCTTGATGTAAATCTTTAACTTTTACAGCTTTTAGTATTTTATTAACTGTTTTACTCATTTTATCATAGTCTCCCTTTTGAAAGTTAAAAGAAAGAGCAATGAGTCATTGGATTTCTTGACTGCTTGTTGCTTCTTTATTGATAGTTGATCCAAGTAGGTTAAAGTTGTCCACTATTTCAATTTCTTCTCCATCAATGATGAACTTATTGATTTTGCAAGTTGTCATGATCTTTGTCTTCTTTAAGATGCAGGCCCATTTTAAGACTATGTACCATGATCTTGAGAAACAAATGTTTCAGATCATCTTCACTTTCAGCCAGTAGTAATGTGGTATCATCAGCCTAGTGAAGGTTGTTGATGAGTCTTCCACCAATCTTCACACCTCTGTTGTCTTCATACACAATAGTCCACAATGGTGTTTTGCAATTCCTCCTGATCCGCAAAGCGTTTCCCCGCCAAGAATTTCTTTAAAGGTCCAAATAAATGAAAATCCAAAGGGGCTAAGTCCGGACTATACAGAGGATGTAGCAGGACCTCCCACTTCCACTGTGTCAACCACAGATTGGTTTGTTTTGATGTGTGGGGTCTTGCGCCATCGTGCAGAAGTTTAACTCCTTCACGTAATCGTCCTGGCCTTTTCCGTCTTATGGCTGTATGCAATGTCCGGACTTAGCCCTTCGGATTTTCATTTATTCGGACCTTTGAAGAAATTCTTGCTGGGGAAACACTTTGCAGTTCAGGAGGAATTGCAAGACACCTTTATGGACTACTTCAAGCAACTTGACACGCAACTGTACCATGAAGGGATGTTCAAACTAGTGTCACGCTGGAATAAATGTCTCAATGTTTACGGCGATTATGTGGAGAAGTAAACAAAAGTATGTCGTTTTTGGTGGAATGTATTGAATAATTTCTTTAAATACAAATGTTAGTGTAATTTTGGCCTATACCTTTAATATCATAGATATCCTTTTGGTATTCTTTAGTCTTTTCCAGGATCCATCTTGCATCCGCGACGATGTCTCTCGTTCCTCACACTTTCCTGAACCCTGCTTGCACTTCAGGTAGTTCTCATTCCAGGTATGGTCATAGTTTTTGTTGAATAATCTTCAGTAGAATCTTGCTGGCATTTGGGATCAGAGTAATTGTGCAATAGTTTCTACAGTCAGTTGGATCACCTTTCTTTAGTATTGGTATAAACACAGAGATTTTCCAATCAGTTGGCCATAATGTTGTCTTCCAAATTTCCTCACAGAGCCTTGTAAGTATGGTAGCAGCTGCATCAGACTGCTGTAATACATCTATTGGAATGCCATCAGTGCCTTGTGCTTTGTTCTTGATAAGACTTTCAATGCTGCTTCAACCTCTTCTTTCATCACCAATGGTTCCAGATCATAGGGTATAGGTTGAAATGGCTGCTAGTCTACTTGATCTTTATCATATAAAAACTCTGTATATTCTTTCTACCTTTTCCTGATCTTCTCAGCATCATTCAACATATATCTTTAAGCATCTTGTAAAATTCCATTTTGAGGCTGGAATATTTTCTTTAACTGCCATAGCTTTAGGAAAGCTGATCTTGCTATTCCTCTAATAGTTTCTGCTTCTATTTCCTTGCATGTGTCATTGTAGAACTTCTCATTGTCTTGTCTTGCTGCACACTGGAAATCTCTGTTGAATTCTGCGAATTGTCTCTCTTTCTCCTCTGGTTTTAGCTTCTCTGCATTTCTGGGCAATTTTCAGAGTTTCTTCAGTCATCCTTTTTAGCCGCTTTTGCTTTTCCACCTTTTGTAGAGACTTCTCGCTTTCTTCCAACACAGCCTTTTTGATGTCATCCCATAACTTTTCTGTAGCTCTGCCATTTGTATCTAAGGCAGAAAAACAATTTTGCAGGCAGTCTTTAAATTCCAGTGATGTATTCTCAAGGTTATATTTTGCTACATTCATGAGTGCCTTGCTCTTTTTCAACTTTAGCTTGAGTTTGCATACTAGTAGTTGGTGATCTGTACCACAGTCAACTCCATGTTTTGTTTTTGATGATGTTAAACAGCTTTGCCATCATTGACTTCCACAGATATAGTCAATTTGATTTTTGTACAATCCATTGGGTGAAGTCCATGTGTAAAGTCACCACTTGTGCTGCTGGAAGAAGGTGTTTGAGATGAATAGATTGGTCTTGTAGAATTCTATCAGTCTTTCTCCAGCTTCATTTCTGTTGCCAAGTTCATAATTTACAATAATTTTGACTTCTTCTTTGTTGCCAACATTTGCGTTCCAGTCACCCATGACTATCAGCATATCCTGTTTGCATGTTCTGTCAATTTTAGCTTGTACTTGTTCATAGAACTCATCAATTTCATCCTCTTCTGCAGCTGTAGTTGGGGCATATACTGAAATATAGTTGTGTTGATAGACATTCCTCATAGACAAATAGAAATTAAGCATTCACTGACTGCATTGTATTTCATTACAGTTCTTGTAAGTTTCTTCTTAATTATAAATGCAACACCATTTCTTCTTTGTCTTTCATTTCCAGCATAGTAGACCATGTGATCATCTGATGCATCATCTGATGCAAAGTGCCCGATGCCAGTCCATTTCAGTTCGCTGACACCCAACAGATCAAGTTGTACACGTTCCATTTCATTCTTGACCACCTCTACCTTCCCTTGGTTCATGCTTCATACATTTCATGTCCCAATATGTAAGACATCTTTGCAGCTTCTGACTCATTTCAGGTACAGCTACTTCAGCAATCAGACATCCCGAGGGCTTTGATCCAACCACATCGTAAATGCTGCTTTTACTCTGAAAAGTCTTCAGCTCTTCCCCAGTAACCAGTTGCATGCCTTCCAACTTGGGGGTCTCATCTTCCAGCACTATAGTGCAATTTGTTTTGTTGTGACTATCCACCGGGTTTTCGTGGCAAGATATGGAAGTAGATTTCCTTGCCAGGCCTTTCTTCCATGCAGTTTAAGTTTAGTGTTGTTGCTGTTGTCACAGAAATGTGATCCTCCACCACCAACACTGTCCCATTTTGCTGCTGCCCAGATGGGTGGTTTGTCTTGGTCTGGCACCTTAGCTGAGACCTGACCATCTTGTGAGACTCTGCCAGTAGTTAAACTACCGATAGCTTAGCCCTCAGCATCACTGATGCACACAAGCCCTCACAGCACGATAAACTGCAAACCAAGTGAGGTCCTGCTTGTGGAACGGGAAGCATTTCTGAGAATGCTACTCTGGAAGTTCTAGATTTCAGCTTCCTACCTAAAAGCCTAAATTTGGCTTCCAGAATCTCCCCACCACACTTTCCTATGCCATTTGTACCAACATGTACCAAGACAGCAGACTCCTCCTCAGCACTATCTAACACCTTGTCCAGGTGGTGCATGAGGTCTGCTATCTTTGCACCAGACAGGTATGTTACCAAGTGATCCTCATGTCCACCAGCCACCCAGCTATCTAAATGCCTGATGATTGAATCATCAACTTCATTAGTAAGGCTAAGAAATCTTACTAAACAGATCTCATTTCCTTCTCTTCCCGCCAGCTGTATTCTGTCCTATGGTACCTCTTTACTCCCACTCCCCCTCTTCCCACAGTCCCATCCATTACCTCACCAGACCCTGGTCAACTTGCCAACTTCTTCCTTGCCAAAATCCAATCCCTCAATTCCACCTTTACTGACTGCCCCCTCCCCCCTATCGTTAAGCCCCCCACCATCTCTAGACTCTTCTCACTCATATCTCTCACACAGCTGGTCCACTTTTCATCCTATTTCCTTTGCCAAGTTACTTAAAGTCATTTCCTCTTCTCATAAAATGACCAGTCCCTCTGATCCCATTCCTTCCCAGTGACTGTCTGAATCCTCCATGACCCTTCTTCCCCGATACTTACCATCT
Organism: Ichthyophis bannanicus; assembly: GCA_033557465.1. Classification (NCBI taxonomy): domain Eukaryota; kingdom Metazoa; phylum Chordata; class Amphibia; order Gymnophiona; family Ichthyophiidae; genus Ichthyophis; species Ichthyophis bannanicus. Next base: position 1,381,438,062 of record CM066032.1, on the reverse strand, counting down.
TTAATACTAATCTATCCTCCGGTACCTTCTCTGCCCCCTGGAAGCAGGCACTGATCCACCCCATACTCAAGAAGTCTTCTCTAGATCCCTATCAAACCTGCCTTTCCTATCTAAGCTCCTTGAAAAATGGTATTCGCCCAACTTTCCACTCACCTTGATTCCATCCACGCCCTTCACTCATGTCAATCCAGTTTCCGCCCTGGTCACAGCACTGAGACTATCATACTTTCCTTCCTTAATGAATTGCACACTTCCCACAATCACAGTGTGTCATCTTCCTAGCAGTCTCCTTGGGCTATGTCCTCCTCCTCAGCCACTCAGGGCTGACTGCCAATTTTGAACCATGGGGTTCAAATTCAGCAATCCTATATTCTCTTGGTAAGATACCTGGGCTGATGGAACTTTTACACAGTATCTTCTTGCAATATAAAAAAGTTAAGGAAATATATAGGGCCCCTTTTACTAACGCTTTCTGCCCGCTTTGTCTGCATGGCCTATTTTATTCTTATGAGCCATGTGGCAGATAGTTCATGCTGTGGCCTATAATAGTCTGCAAATATGAAAGGTCTGTAAGCTAGGCCCTGATTCCAACCCCCATCTTAGTTAGAACTAAAAATCTGTAAAAGTCTGAGAAAGCTGTTTTAAACTGCTTAATAAGGAGTCTTCATGGATACATAAATCTTTCATTATTCTCTTATGTTCTGATGATAGAAATGTTTCAATACTTGCATTCCTAGAGGCAGAAACGACCTTGCAGTAGAATAATATCCATACCTAGAAACTGTATCATTGTTAGAATAGCCTGGGAAGGGGGAGCTGGGTGCTAGGCCCAGAAAGGATCTCTGATTGGACAAATGCAGGGGGCGTTGGGACCAATAGAAAGTCTGAATGTATCAAACTGAAAAGAAATGTATAAAATGAATATGTTTCTGTAAGAGTTTTGTTCAGTCCTTTTTGAAGCTTGACTATCTGAGCCTTGTGCACAATAAATTGGCTTGGATCTTTGAACTGACTCCTGGTATTATTTATTGTGTGCTTATCAGCTGCTACAAATTCTTGGAGCATTGGTCAGGAATGTGTGAGTAGTGTGATAGTATTCAAGTGAATATACCACGACTTCTCACCTCAAAGGTTTGGTCTGGTTGGAACCGTGTCTGTCCAACCGCAGGGGAAACCTCAGGCGCCGCCTGTCCTCTTGTATCGGAGAGGGTTCCGCCTTGCCTCAGCGGGCCACTGGGTCCAGCTGGCCAACACCTCCGAACCTGAGGGGAGTCCAGGATCCAACCCATGAACTGGTTTGGTATCAGGAACCGGATCCGGTGAGTAGAAAACCTTGGGCATTTGAGTCAGTGAAGCCTGGGGAATGCCTTGCATGAGTATGCGAGACTGGGATAGTCAGTGAAGCCTGGGGAAAGTCTTGCATGAGTATGTGAGACAAATTTGGTATAGACTAACTGGGAACGTCTTGCATAAGTGCGCAAAGATGAGAGAGCCTGATCACCTCTCTTAAGGGCGGTCCTAGTATGCTCCGCATAAGGGTTAGCGGAGCAGAAGCCATCGACCCTTTGGTTGGGATAGTCATAGTCAGTAAAACCTTGGGCATTTGAAAAATAATTTCTTGTTGCTGGTATGAATGTTTGTGTGACTGAGAGGTCTTGAATATAGACCAAGTGAGAGCGGACTCCTGAGTAGCGAAGTTCCTGGCCAGGCAACTGCGCCCAGGTCGCAAAAAGGAGGAAGCGTTTGGTGTTTGTCTCGCTATTGTTCTGTGGGCTGCACGGACTCCTGCAGCCATCCTGCCTGTCCTTATTGTCTGTTGTTTGTATTTGGTTTTGTTATCTGTTGAAACCGCGGGTTTCCCTTCTGGTATAATGTAAGATTATTCTGTTGGGTAATTTGTGAAACAGTTTACCGATTAAGGAAAGAAGAAAGAAGAAGGAAAAACCAACTCAGGAGTCACTTTTAACTACAAAGACAGCTGTCTTACTGATTTCAGTTTTTTTTTTTCAGCACAGCAATGAGTCTCTAGCAAGCAGAGAGAGAAGGGGTGTGTCTTTCACACAGCCCGTAGAATGGAATGTTTAGTATCTTTTAACCCTTCGAAGGTTTACTTTCAGTCTTTAATCCACATTCTGCAGCTGGGTTAATTTGTGCTTATTTTAGGACAATTGTACCTGTTTTATTCAATATGTTTTAATAGTGATGTTCCTTCTGCTATGGTCATGTATTATATATCATTTGGTAGGAATGTTTAGTCAGAATTTTGGATCCCGACAGTTTTGGGCTCAGCCTGGAAAGGGTTAGGTTCTTATTAACCGCTTTCGATCTCCTCAACTGTTCTTGTTATATCTCAGCCCTACTTGTCTGTAATGGTCCAAACAGAAATGCTAGAGAAATTAAGGAAACTGCTTTTGTTTTTCCTTTGACCTTCGAAGTAGAGGTTAAAAACCCTGACAGGACTATGAAGCATCCCAAGCCAGTAGTTACCAGATCGCGATTTGAAAGTGATTTAAATCCTGAGTGAATGAGGAGTTAATCGTGTTTGAATTCAAATTCCTAATATACTGCGGCAAGCACCTCAAAGAGGACATACTTATTGTTAATAAAAAAAGTAACAAAAAAGGGGTGTATATGTATTCCAGATATCCACCCACTTTATGAAAAAGTACCCATTTTATGTCCTTTAAATATTTGCTTTCTAAACTGTAGGATTTAAAGTAATTTCTTTTGCAGAGACATTATTCAGCTTAAGTGCTGATTACGGCTGGCAGTTAGTTTCATGCCAAGTATTTTTACTCTAGTCATACGTAACAGATATGTGGCCATCATGTTAGGAGCCATAGTTCTTTCCATTGGAATTGTTGTTATAACATGTTGCAAAATAATAGTTTTACTTTATCTAAATTGTTCCTATTTAGAATGAGAACACATATCTATTATGCTTATTACAACCAATCTAAGCTTATGTTTTCTGCCTACCCTTTGTTTAATATTGTTGCATAGTTTTGACTCATAGTCCTCAGGAAAATGCAGCCTGATTGCCCGCCCCCTCTGTCTATTGTCAAGTACCTCACCATGGGGGGGGGGGGGTCAGAGTCCATGCAGATTCTGTTGAAATGTATGACTAGGAATTTTAGCAAGGGATTTGCTGGAGACTATGGAATAGAATGTCTCCGTCCCCATTAGGAATGCTCTGTGAAAGGGAGTGGCCAATGTTAGCTACTTCATGGCCCCGTGAGGGCACTTTTGATATTAGTGTAGTTTCCCGTGTTCATCAGATTGTACAAAAAATGTTCCCTGATCAATTCCCCTATATAGAATCCTGGTTAAGTGTTTGTGAAGGGGGAAAAAAAAGCCCTCCTGGATAAAGCGTTGCTATGAGGAACAGTGTAGGAGATTGGTAGCAACCACAAGGGAGGGGGGCCCGGAAGTCTAGAAAGGGAAAAAGCTGCCAATTTATTCTGCCCCAGAATCTCCAGACATTATAGGCCAGTCCCCTCAGCTCTGCCACCACCCCGGGCAGAGCTTAGGGCAGGGGGGACACCTCCCTGCAGATGTACCCCAAGTAGTTCACCAGCCACCTCCTCAGCAGGAGGACGCACACCCCCTCTTGACCGGAAGCCCCGGTTCAGTTTAAAGTACTCCGAGTGGACCACAGTCCACCGATGACACTACAAGCAGGGATTCATTTGCAAGTTCAGGGTCACTCACAGCCAGCGCCCAAGAACATGAAGTGGAACCCAGACAGTCCCGATTGCCGTATACCTTCAGAAGTACAACTACCAGTAAAAGGGATGGTCACGTTATACCATTGCACCAGGTCCAGGGCCTACCCACCCTTAATACCGAAGGCCAGGTCGTGGTAGGGCTGACCAGCCTTGTTTATGTACCTTTTTCCACCACTGATTTACTGAACTGAAAGATGCATTATGCCTCCTACACTGAGAAGCCTTAGGATTTGATTGAACTAATGAACAGTATTATGCAGACCCATCAGCCTTGATGGCCCCAAGTGGGATCCAAATAGTGCAGGCAGCCCTCACTATATACCCCATGCGATCCAGCAGCCCAGGAGAATTTGCATATGGTAAACACAGCTTTTGTCAGCCAGTCCCAGAGAGATATAAGACGAAAATTACAGAAACTGGATGGATTTGCAGGCATGAATACAGCACAGTTAATGGAAGTTGCTCAGAAAGTGTTTGTGAATCGTGAAAATGAACGTGACAGAGAAAGTGAACGTAAGATGAAGAAGAAAGCAGATCTTCTTGCTGCTGCTTTAGTTGAACGATGTGAAGGAGGTTTTCCTAGCTGAAGGAGCAAAGGACGTGGAAGGGGCCGTGGAAATAGTTGGCCCCCACTGGGTGCAAATCAGTGCGCCCATTGCAGAGAAGAAGGACATTGGAAAAGTGAATGCCTGTGTTTTGACTCCACCCCCAGGAGGGGAGGAGGGAGTACTTGGAGAACAGGAGGTTGATTTCAGAGTCGTGGAAGAATAAACCGAGCATAGTTCCAGCAAGAGAGAGAAGAAGCTATTTAAGGAGTGGCAGTTGCAACGGGCTATGACATGGATAAAGACTAGGCCAGACCAGACTCCAAGTTCACCCTGGGACCCAGGAGCCTATGGTCAGTTTGAAAATAGGGGACCAATATATGGACTTTATGGGGGATACAGGAACAGAACACTAAAGCCAGTAGCCCCTTTGTCTTCTCAATGCATCACCATTGTCAGAGCTACTGGAGCTAGGGCCACCAAGCCTTTCCTACAGAACCGCACGTGTGAACTAGGGGGACAGAAATAACACACCAGTTCTTGTATATGCCTGAATGCCCTATTCCACTTTTGGGCCGAAATATGCTTGCTAAGCTTCAGGCGCGAATGCTGAAGGGGGAGAAATGCAAATGACTGTGAACCTAAAGCCTGCTGGGTTGATGGTGCTGACTGTTCCCTGAGAAGAAGAATGGCGGTTCTATAGTGCATCTCCAAACAAGTCAGTCAGTTCCTGCATACCCACCAACCTTATAGCCCCACCTGAAGTATGGGCAGAAGATAATCCACCTGGCCTAGTGAAGAACATAGCCCCCGTCTTTGTCACCCTCAAGCCAGGAGCGGAACCAGTGCATGTGAAGCAGTATTCTCTTCCCCGACCAGCCATTGAAGGTATCCACTGCCATCTGATGAAACTGTTGAAGTATGGACTTCTCAAGGAGTGCCAGTCACCTTGGAATACCCCCTTCTCCCAGTCAAGAAACCTGGGATGGGGGATTACCGCCCAGTACAAGATCTGAGGCGGGTAAATGATGAAGCTGAAACTATACACCCAGTGGTACCAAATCATTATACTTTCTTGGGACTGATCCCCGCTGAGGCAACTCATTTCACCGTCCTGGACCTGAAAGATGCCTTCTTCTGCATACGCCTGGCCCCCACCAGTCAACTTTTGTTTGCTTTTGAATGGCAAGACCCCACAACAGGAAGGCGGGGTCAATTTACCTGGACTCGATTACCCCAAGGATATAAGAACTCACCCACTCTCTTCAGTGCTGCTTTAAATCAAGATCTCTCAAGTTACTCTGTGAACCCAGGACGAAGGGTTCTTCTTCAATATGTGGATGACCTGCTCATAGCCACAAATTCAGGAAGTGAATATCTATAAGCCACCAGTGAACTCTTGCACCTTCTAAATGAGGCTGGATACAAAATCTCAAGAGCCAAGGCGCAATTATGTCAAACTGAAGTTAAATACCTAGTATTCCAGTTGTCCAGCAGAATTCGACGCCTGGGACCAGAACGCAAAGAAGCTGTATACAGTATTCCTACTCCAACCACCAGGAGGCAAGTAAGAGCCTTCTTGGGGGCCGCAGGCTACTGTTGCATATGGATCCCCAATTTTGCTCTGCTGGCAAAACCATTGTATCAAGCTACCAAAGGAATGGAAAAGTCTCCATTGGAATGGGGACTTGAACAGGATGCAGCATTCCAATCTCTGAAAACCGCTCTGATGTCATCACCAGCTCTAGGTCTACCAGATGTCCAGAAGCCTTTTCGCCTCTATGTTTATGAGTCACAAGGAAATGTTCTAGGAGTGTTGACTCAATCTCTTGGATCTTGGCAACGGCCAGTAGCCTATTTGTCAAAACAGTTGGATGTGGTAGCAAAAGGCTGGCCCCCTTGTTTGAGAGCTGTAGCAGTCACAGCCCTCCTAGTGAGCGAAGCAGACAAGCTCACTCTGGGACAGAATCTTCAAGTTACTGTACCACACTCCATTCTGACCCTCATGGAACACAAAGGAAGTTTCTGGCTCACAAATTCATGAATGTTGAAGTATCAGAGTATGTTGTGTGAAAACCCCCAGATACAATTGAAGGTCAGTCAAGCTCTGAATCCTGCTACATTGCTCCCAGTTGGTCCTGGCCCCCCTGATCATGATTGTTTAGAAATTATGAACACTGTATTCTCAAGTCGCCCGGATTTGACTGATGTTCCTTTGGAGAACCCAGAACGGACTTTCTTTGTGGATGGAAGCAGTCTCCTCATCAATGGACATTGTTGTGCAGGGTATGTAGTGGTGACCCTTGATCTGGTAGTTGAGTCCTCAGCTTTGCCCCCAGGAACTTCAGCACAGAAAGCTGAACTGACAGCTCTCACTAGAGCACTGACAATAGGAAAAGGGCTCTGTCTAAATGTGTACACAGATTCCAAGTATGACCTTACAACTTTGCACTCACATGGGGCCCTGTATAAAGAATGAGGGTTGATAACCTTAGGAAGCAAGTCTATTAAGTATGATCCCGAGATATTGACATTATCAGATGCATACTGCCTACAGACCTCAGAATTTAGGAAAAGTAGAACGTATGAATAGAACCCTGAAATCTCAATTGTCTAAACTTTGTCAAGAAGTTTACCTGAAGTGGCCCCAGGTTCTTCTTATAGCCCTTCTTAGGATATGCTTAGCCCCTACTAAGTCTTTAGGAGTTTCCCCTTTTGAGATTCTGTATGGGCGACCAACGCCTACTGTACAAGGAATAAAAGGAGATATGAATCAGATTAGATCTAAAATTACCAGACAAGAACTATTGGTTTTAAGTTCTGTTTTGCAGAGTCTTCATACGTGGGTACAAGATCAGCTGCCCATCCATCTAAAAGAACCCCTGCATCCTCTTAAGCCTGGAGTCTCGGTGTGGATCAAAGAGTGGAGAAAGACACCGTTGGCACCGCATTGGAAGGGACCTTATGTTGTCATCTTATTAACCCCAACAGCAGTTAAAGTTGCAGAACTCGAACCCTGGATTCATCACAGTCGAGTAAAGTCAGGAGCCGTTGATAGCACTATAGAATGGAAGGCAGCTACAGAGGTTTTAGCTATGTGGCAATATTACCCTATACCCCAAAATGATGCTTTTACGCAAGTATAATATGTGATTTAATTCTCACCCTTTCTCACTTGCGGGTGAGAATAATCAAAGGGGGGAATGTGGCAGGCTATGGCCTATAATAGTCTGCAAATATGAAAGGCCTGTAAGTTAGGCCCTGATTCCAACCCCCATCTTAGTTAGAACTAAAAATCTGTAAAAGTCTGAGAAAGCTGTTTTAAAAACTGCTTAATAAGGAGTCTTCATGAATACATAATTTTTTTATTATTCTCTTATGTTCTGATGATAGAAATGTTTCAATACTTGCATTCCTAGAGCCAGAAATGACCTTGCAGTAGAATAATATCCATACCTAGAAACTGTACCATTGTTAGAATAGCCTGGGAAGGGGGAGCTGGGTGCTAGGCCCAGAAAGGATCTCTGATTGGACAAATGCAGGGGGCGTTGGGACCAATAGAAAGTCTGCATGTATCAAACTGAAAAGAAATGTATGAAATGAATATGTTTCTGTAAGAGTTTTGCTCAGTCCTTTTTGAAGCTTGACTATCTGAACCTTGCACACAATAAATTGGCTTGGATCTTTGAACTGACTCCTGGTATTATTTATTGTGTGCTTATCAGCTGCTACAATGCTAAGTGTTAGTAAAAGAGATCCATAATGATTCATGGGCCTATTATTTGAAAGGAATTTACATGGTTTACAGCCCATTAAACCATGTAAATGCCTTAAATCGGGATATTCAACTGCACTTACACAGTTAGCACCATTGAATATCCCCTTCTATCCCTGCTATAGGCTCCTATTCCATGTGGTTCGCATCAGGGCATGTTGGGGGCATTCAGGGGTGGAGACTCTCGCTAATTAGGTAGCGGTAATATTGCACCACTAACCAGATAGAGATCGGCAGATAAAACTAGGTGTAGCAAAAGATGACCTAGTTTTACCCGCGGAAGCTAACTGATTAGCGGTGCAATATCACTGCTATCCGGTTAGCTTTGGCGGCTCTGGGGCATGTGCGGCACCCCCGGATATTCAATGTCATTGAATATCTGGGGTTAAGGGTCGATGGGCAGGTTTATGTGCTGTAGCTGTGCATAGCCTGCCCAATTCAATATCGGGCCCAATGTTACTAAGATATATATAATGTCTTCAACTGTCTGAGTAATGCCTTACATAACATAAGTTTCTGATGACGGCCTGTGTATTTGCAGACAACTTAATTGTAATCTAGGGCGAGTCATTTAATCTTCCATTGCCTCAGGTGCAAACTTAGAATGTAAGACTTTGGGCAACAGAGAAATACTTACAGTAACTGATTGTAGCTTGAGCTATTCCTAAAAAGGAGTGAGCTAAATCCAAATCTCTTTCCCTACCAGAGAAGATGGGTTTCAGATAAACAAGGGCATAGGTAAGAACTTGTCATTACTATATTTAAGGTTTACAAGCTTCTTTACAGCACTATTTATGTGTTCATACCTATGTGATTTTAGATTCAAAACAGATAGGACTTGATATTGAGCTGTGTGAATTTTGTCCTCCCTGCCGACCTCTAACTTGGATATTCAATGCTACAGTGGCACATTGAATATCCAGTGATCGCCGCAGACACAGGAAGCCGCCAAAGCTAACTGGGCAACAGAAATATTGAATGCTGCACAGTTAACTCCTACACCTTAAAGATAGGTGAGGGTTTTCCTCGACTATCTTTTTGGTGCAGATCACTAACCGGCAGCATGCAATATTGCTGCTGCCTGGTTATCGCTTGTTGCCTCCTCCGCTCCACCTCGGAACATCCCCGATATGCACCGATGCTAACCGGATAGCATCAGGGCGCATAGGGGATTTAGAAGGGGATATTTTACAGCATTAACCGTGTAAGTGCTGTTGAATATCCTCATTTAAGGCATTTACATGGTTTACTGGGCTGTAAGCCGTGTAAATGCCTTTCGAAAATCGGGCCCATAAAGAATAACACTATAGGGTTGTTTTTTCTAGACTGCAGTAAATGTTTGCACTTACTGCAACTTAAATGGCAAAGTAGAAGTTGTGATAAGTACAAACCTTATATAGTAAAAGCAGGAGCCATGCCCAACATATGCTCTGCATTTTTTGTACAGGGAAGATACTTAATCCATGGGAGCCAAGTTCCTTGCCTTGGCACCCAGTCTACCAGCAAGGAACACAGCCCCAATGCCAAGAGGAAAAAATTTCACTATTGTGGCTGAGGCCTCTAGCATCCCCCTTCAGCTGTCTACAACAGGACAGCAAAAAGAACCCTTGCATTGAACCCCTGACCCACCAAACCATCCACCTCAACAAGCTTCCAACCCTGACTCTCCCTCCATCCCTAACTCCACTGGGTCTTTCCTGTGACTCCCTGGTGTTCTAAGTGGTCAGTTGGGCAGGAGTGGTCCCCTTCCACTCCTGCAACAGCTCAGGCCACTCTGAAAATGGTGCTGATAACCCCTAGCAGTATCTGTACTACCATTAACAACCCCTAGTGATAGTACTGCAAGTCTACTGCTAGAGGCTGCCAGAATTATTTTGAGAGTTGCTGGAGCTGAGACAAGAGTGGAGAGGGACTACTCTTGCCCAGTTGACCACTTAGACCTCCAGGGAGCCCTGGGTAAGACCTGAGATGTTCATGGGGTGGAGGAGGGTTAGAATTGGAAAACTATTGGGGGGTCAGTTTGGGGTTTGGGGGTTGGTAATAAGAGGTCCTGTTGATGTACCTTCAGGGAAGTGCTGACGAGAGGTATGCAAGATCAAAGGTGCTGCTGCAGGGCAATATGTGACCATGGGGGAGAGAGAGCATTGGTGAGTAGATGGTCCATCGTGAGGATTTGTGTCCTGGAATGGGGCATCAGCACTCAAAGGGGATTATAACAACAGCTTCAGCCACACTACTGGACTGCCTGTAGCACGGCTGCACTTAATTCCACCAATTGAGGTAGCATTAAGTGCAGCTGTGTTATCGACAATTTGTCTGTTTGCTTATTTATTTATTTGCTGGAACTTGATGAATCTGGATGCCTTTTAGTAACCTGACAGGTACTTGCAGCCTTCATTGGCCACTGCTGGAAACAAGATACTGGGATTCATGAACCCTTGATCTGACCTAGTATGACACGTCTTATGTTCAGAATGCCTTTGGATACAGACACTTTAGAAACACTGCTTTCCTGGGTGTTCATATCTCCTTCAAAATATGCAATCATGGATAGTTCCCAAATAAGCAAACAAAAATTTGGTATAGGCTTCCCTAGGTCTTACCAAGATTCCTGCTTGAAGTTCCTCATATCTTCTCTGAACAAAGCATGAGTCCTACATTATTTCAAAATAAAGGTCATAACTTTCTACAGCCTTGTCTTTTTGTTTTACACCCTTTTTTTTAGTAGCCTAAGGCAGCTTTCACTGTAGTGTCTTGATATCACCAAATCGTTGACTTCATAGCTAGATATCTCTGCAGAGACATACACCTAACTAATAAGAAGCCCTGAGACCTACATAAAGAAATAAAACTGAGTCTCAAAATACTTTGCTTCATGAATTATTCAGTGCCTTCCAAATCATAATACTGTTTTTAAACACAACTTTTTATGATTAAGTAATAATGTTGATTCTGATAAAAATAAGTGCTCAATGGGTGTCCATCTTTAATCCACCTTAATGAATAGCCAGTGCTAGACCTATCTTGGCTGATGTTGTTCCTGTGCTATGTATGGTCAACATAATGCTGTTCAATGCTAGCTTTAGGTCTCCAGGAGTATATGTACTGTAGGTATAGCCATCTGAGCAGAAATAACAGCCATGTTATTAGATAATCTGATTTCAGGATAAAGCAGTATATAAATCCATCTAAATAAATAAATAAATAAATATTCCAAAGCCTAAAACAAAGAACAAAGTAGTGAGATTAAGAATGAATTTCCAGCTTTGACAACAGCCAAGGCAAAACATAAAACTAAGATGTTTCGCTGATATTGTTCTTAGCAATAAGCCCTTAGGCTTTGCTCCACATATTTAGTTAAACTGTTTTTATCAAACATAAATCCTAGTAAACTACTTTAAGACCCATCAGACTACCTCACTTATCATTTAAGTGTTTTTTTCTGCACTAACTGCTGCTTGTTAAATAGTTTGACATTTATGTGTCTAGACTTCGCTTATTTTCTATTGATTTTGTGCAGAATGATAATGGAAGATAGTGGCAGCATTACATCTTCTTTCACATCCAAGAGAATTATATCTTTCTAGACTTTTCATATTTTGTTGATGCCAACGGTGCAAGGTTTTGCTGCTAGAATAATCACATCCTTCCCACTTCTGCCCCTTCCCTTCCCCCCTCAATAAGAAAATAGATGGTTCGGATCCCACTGCTTTTCCTTGTGATTTTGGGCAAATCACTTAACTCTCCATTGCCTCAGGTACAAATTTGGATCATTAGCCTTCTGGGGACAGAAAAATTCCTATTGTACTTCAATATAACTCGCATTGAACCGCTGAGAAAGACCTGAGCTAAAACCAATTCCCTTTACTGCGGATATCTTATATTTAATGGGTCCGATATTCAGAGGCAGCGACCAAGCACTTTTAAGGTGCCTAAGTACCGTGCTGTAAATAAAACAAAATATTCAGCACTGGAATGTCATCTGTCACCTGACTTTGAATATCCTGTTTTGCAAGACAGCACAGTGGCTATTTATTTACATTATCTTATATACCACACTATTCTGCATCAGTGTGGTTTACATTGAACAAACAGAGATTACATTGAACAGGGCATTATAACTTGGAGATAACTATTTTACAGGGAACATGGGCAATGGAGGGTTAAGTGGCTTGCCCAAGACCACAAGGAACACCTGTGGGACTAGAAACCCCAGTCCTTCCAGCCCAAGGATGCTGTCCTCTAGTGGGTTTTGAACCCCCAATCTTCCTGCCTGAAGTACCTTGCCCCAACCACTAGGCCACTCCTCCACTCCAGCAGTGATATTCAGTTGCTAACCTGGTAGAGAAAATCACTTAAAGTTAGGACAGCCATTAACCTGGCCAGAATGAACAAATGGATGATGAAATGCTCAAAGAAATCAAGGAAGCTAGCAAAAGTTACAGTGCAGTAATAATAATGGGTGATTTCAATTACCCCGGCATCGACTGGGTCAGTGTCACAGCAGGACATGCTAGGGAGATAAAGTTCCTAGATGAAATAAATGACTGCTTCTTGGAGCAGCTGGTTCATGAACCGACCAGAGGGGAAGCCAAATTAGACCTAGTCCTTAGTGGAACACCAGATCTAGTGCAAGAGATAAGGGTGTTGGGGCCACTTGGCAATAGTGATCATAGCATGATCACCTTTGATTTAATAAGTGGAGGAGGGATAGTAAGGAAATCCACAGTACTACCCTTTAACTTTCGAAAGGGAGACTACGATAAAATGAGGAAAACAGTTAAGAAAAAACTAAAAGGAGCAGTTGCAAAGGTTAAAGACTTACATCAAGCTTGGATGTTGTTGAAAAATACTATCTTGGAAGCCCAGACCAGCTGTATTCCACGCTTTAAGAAAAGTGGAAGGAAGTCCAAAAAACTGCCCGCATGGTTTAAAGGGGAGGTCAGAGAGGCTGTTGTTGCCAAAAAAGCATCTTTCAGGAAATGGACAAAAGAGCCAAATGACAAAACCTGGAAACAGCACAAGCACTGGCAAGTCAAATGCAAGGCATTGATAAGGCAGGCAAAGAGAGAATTTGAGAAGAAGCTTGCTGCGGAAGCAAAAACACGAAATAAAGACCTTTTCAAGTACATTCGTAGCAAAAAACCTGTGAGAGAGTCAGTTGGTCCATTAGATGATAAAGGGGTTAAAGGAGCACTAAGGGGCGACAAGGCGATAGCGGAGAGACTGAATGAATTCTTTGCTTCAGTCTTTACTGAGGAAGATGTAGGGATGTTACCCATGACTGAAGTGGTATTTAAAGGTGCGGAAGAATTGAAGGAAATATCGATACATCGGGAAGATGTCTTACAACTATTAGATAAACTGAAGAGTAGCAAATCACCTGGGCCGGATGGTATACATCCAAGGGTGTTGAAAGAACTGAAATATGAGATTGCAGACCTGCTATTAATAATCTGTGAACTATCATTAAAATCATCTCTAATACCTGAAGATTGGAGGATCGCCAATGTAACACCAATTTTTAAAAAGGGTTCCAGGGGTGATCCAGGAAACTACAGACCGGTGAGCCTGACGTCAGTACCGGGAAAAATGGTAGAAACCATCATAAAGAATAAAATTACTCATCATGTAGATAGTCACGACCTAATGGGAGACAGCCAACATGGCTTTAGACAAGGAAGATCTTGTCTTACTAATCTGTTATGTTTTTTTGAAGGAGTGAATAAACAGGTGGACAAAGGTGAGTCGGTTGATATTGTGTATCTGGACTTTCAGAAAGCCTTTGACAAGGTCCCTCATCAGAGACTTTTGGCAAAACTAAAGAGTCATGGGATAGGAGGCAGTGTACTATTGTGGATCAGGAACTGGTTAAAAGATAGAAAGCAGAGGGTAGGGCTAAATGGCCAATTTTCCCAATGGAGAAAGGTGAATAGTGGTGTACCCCAGGGATCTGTGCTGGGTCCGCTGCTTTTTGACATATTCATAAATGACCTGGAAAGTGGAATAACGAGTGAGGTTATCAAATTTGCAGATGACACAAAACTATTTAAAGTTGTTAAAACCCAAGAGGATTGTGAAAAATTGCAAGAGGATCTTGATAAATTGGAAGACTGGGCATCAAAATGGCAGATGAAATTTAATGTGGACAAGTGCAAGGTTATGCACCTAGGGAAGAACAACCCAAACTATGGTTACACGATGCAAGGTTCCACATTAGGAACAACCACCCAGGAAAAAGATTTAGGCGTCATTGTGGATACCATGTTAAAACCCTCGGCCCAGTGTGCAGCGGCAGCCAAGAGAGCAAATAGAATGCTAGGTATGATAAGGAAAGGAATGGAAAATAAAACAAAAGATATTATAATGCCTCTATATCGTTCCATGGTGAGACCGCACCTTGAATATTGTGTGCAATTCTGGTCGCCGTATCTTAAAAAGGATATAGCGATTTTAGAAAAGGTTCAGAGAAGAGCCACCAAAATGGTAAAGGGGATGGAAGGATACTCCTATGAGGAAAGGCTAAAAAGGTTAGGGCTCTTTAACCTGGAAAAGAGACGGCTGAGGGGAGATATGATAGAAGTCTATAAATTAATGAACGGAGTGGAATGGGTAAACGTAGATCGATTGTTTACGTTATCAGAATATAGAAAGACTAGGGGACATGCAATGAAGCTACAGGGTAAACTATTTAAGACTAATAAAAGAAAATATTTTTTCACTCAACGTGTAATCAAACTCTGGAATTTGTTACCGGAGGATGTAGTAAAGGCTGTTAGTGTAGCTGGGTTTAAAAAAGGTTTGGACAAGTTCCTGGAGGAAAGGTCCATAAACCATTATTGAGAGGTGACCGAAGATATCAATGCTTGACCCAGTACAAGCATTGTGGAACTTGTGTCTCTTGGGGAAACTGCTGGGTACATATGACCTAGATTGGCCACTGTTGGAAACAGAATACTGGGCTTGATGGACCTTGGTCTGACCCAGTATGGCATATCTTATGTTCTTATGTTCTTACTTTAAGCGGTATTGCTATCCACTTAGTGGCTGAATATCACTGCTGACATCCAATCCACCCATAGTTAGTGCCGCTGCATATCGGGATAAGGACATAGAAACAAAAGAACATAAGATATGCCATAGTGGGTCAAACCAAGGGTCTGTCAAGTCCAGTATCCTGTTTCCAACAGTGACCAATCCAGGTCACAAGTACCTGTCAGGTTCCCAAAATGTACAGAGATTCTATGCTGCTTATCCCAGGGGTAAGCAGTGGACTTCCCTGGTATTCTTTAATAATGTTTATGGATTGGAGGAGGTAGATCCAAGGTGGCTGCGGCCAGTGTGTAGTGGTATGCACACGATTCGATGGGGAAGAGGAAGGGGAGAACAATGAAGCATCCCCCGGCTAGCCGAGACACCCCCCCTCCACCCCCCGCGGTGTTACGTGTTGGTCCTTTGGATCATTTCCATGTGTGAGTTCAGCATCCTCTTCGGAGTTAGAACTTACCCCTCTAGAGTTGTGGCGTCCTTTGAAACTAGACTCCATATACACCCCCCCCCCCCCAAAGCAGTTTCCTTTGACTGGTGGGGCCAAAATAGCCAGGCCAAGAGAGGAACGAGAGCTGGAACCAGGGTTGGAGGCATCGGGTTCTCTGGTGTCCCCTGTGGCTCTTTTCATCTGGAGCTGGCTTGGTTACTGAGGAAAGACAGAAGCTGGGAGAGGTTGGAGCAGTGAGGAAAGATATGGCTGGAGTGGAGGGAGTTATGGGAAGAACTACTTTGGACATTTCCTTTCTCCCCCTGCCAGATAACCCTTGAGCCAATTTAGAATGCTCTTAAGCAATTAACTGCAGCAATACTATCGCAAATTCAGGACTTGAAAACTCAGTTGCATAATGTAGGTCAGAAGAGAACTGTGAATCTGGAAGATTGTCGCAGGGCTGCCCCGTCTACGCCTTAAGAATGTTGGGGTAACCCCGGGCAAAGATTATACTAGGCAGTCAAGGGAATGTAAGTTCACTCGGCGTAGTTGAGAGAAGTGACCTCACAGATTCCAACTACCTAGGAGCACTCATTAATGAGACCAGGTGGAGGGAAATAAGGCTTTTATTCCCCATAAAAATGCAAAGGTTCAACATAAGAGATAATCATTGAAAACAGAAAATCCTTTGTGTCAAAAAGGTACCAGTATTTACAATAGTTGCTTAATTGTTGCTTCACAATTAAGGCAGGCTTCACTACCGGAATTCAGTACAAGCAAACAGCAAATAAACTTCATTAATTCTTCTCCGCTATATAGAGCACACAGACTCTGGAGCTGAGGCTGTGCACAAGTCACATTCCATAAGTTCTGGCAGAGATAAGGGAACAGTATTTGGGTATTCAATTTCCATAGAATCTCCTTCGCTATACTCAGTAGAGGAACATTCACTGTCCCTGTCTGACCCAGACTTGTAGGTTAGGACTCTGGGGTCTGGCTTCCCATAGCCAGGGGTTCTCAAGGCTGCAGGAATTTGATTAAACCAATCTGGTTTCTTTTCCCTCACATAAGGGGCACGGGTTTTAGCAGAGCCTTTAGGAGCACAGTATTCACAGTCATTGGTTAGTGATTCATACCTGGATTTGGACGAGTTGGAATCAACAGTGTTTTCTCTTCCAGCCACTTTCCTTTGGAAGCAGAGCCTCTGCCTGCCAGCATTGGATACAGCTGTGCTTCTAGGCAGTTGAGTAAAACTTGTCCTGGATTCCCCTCTCTCTCTGGGTAAGAACTCCAGCTGACCATAAAAGTGCTTTCCTTTCTGACCTGGTAAAACTTGATAATAATCCTTCAGAGATTGTAAGCTCTTCTCAGAACCCTTCTCCCTGGTTCTTGGCTTCTGTCTCTCTGTTCTGGATTCAGGCAGACTGTAAGAACAGGGTGTGGAAGACACTCTCACCTTAGAGCTGGCTCTGGCAAACTTCCCTTGTACAGCAGGGTCAGTTTGGGCCTTCTGGCTCCCAGCCTTGTGAAGTCTGTTCCTTCTCAGGTCCTCCTCAGCCTTCTCTGCCTTCTCCTGGTGTTTCCCAGCCTTCTCTGGGTGCTTCCCAGCCTTCTCTGCTCTACAAGCATTCTGTTCTTATTTATAAAGCAAACTCCTTGGGATGACTTCCGGGTTCATTTCCAGGTGCAAGTCATCAGAGTTCCCAGGCTCATTAACTCCCGAATGTCTGTTCCTGCTCCCTCTAGCTGTGCCTGGGGGTAATTGCACACCTAGGGGTATGTTTACTAAAACCCCGGTAAAGTGTGGGCCGCGGTAGAGTGCGGGTGCCATATAAGGAGTGGGCGTTTCGCGCTGAAGAAGGAAATCCTTGATTTGCATATGCGCTAAGGTGCGCGGCGCCCATATGCGCCCCGCACCTTAGCACATCAGATGGCTGCACGGGAGGCATATGTGGTACGCTGATGGGCAAGCAGAGTAGCAGAGCCACAGCACAATGGTTAAGGCATGTACCAAAGGGCCAGGGGTTCAATCCCCCACAGTGGCCAATAAAGAAGGCTGGCCAAGGCATTACTTTACGAGCCAGTCTAATATGGGGCAGCATAGGGCAGCGCGTTGATGGCCATTAGGTGCTGTGCTATTGATTTAGGAGTATTTTCTAATATTGGGAGGCATAAGGCGGCGCGCAGATATGCACCAATAGGAACAGAGCCACTGCACAATGGTTAAGACACTGACCAATGGTGCAGGGATCAGGGGTTCAATCACCCAAGTGAACAAGGCTGGCCAAGGCATTGTGTATTATGGGCATGAGTGCTTTAGGGGGCATGATATTTTTATTTTAATTATCATTACCAGCAAACGCACCCTCAAAGCGTGTTAACATTTTAAAGTGCACTGTCTGCCAAGGCACCCTAGAATGTAGCTTATAGGGCGCTTTAGAGGGTGCCGTATGAGGTTCCGCAAGGTCAGAGCACTGTTTATGATGGCAGCACTGTGCAGTTTAAGGAATGAAAAGCATTAGTAGGTGCACTGACATGCAAGGAGGAGCAGCAGTGGAGCACAATGGTTAAGGCACTGACTACTGATACAGGGGTCATGAGTTTGCTACCCAGGGTGCCTAATACATAAGGCTGGCTGTGGCATCAGCTTTGCAATGTACATATTTTTTCCTGCAGCACCGTATGTTTATTTTATTAATTGCTGCCAGCAAACACGCCCTCACGTACCGTAAGTGAAGGTGCCGTATAAGGCACCCTATAAGGCACTCCATAGGGCACATTATAGAGTGCACTGTCCGCCACGGCACCCTAATATGTCCCCTATAGGGCACCCTATAAGTTGTGTCACAGGATAATGTATAGTGCACCTTATATGGATGGGAACCATAAGGTGCTCTATAGGGTGCCCTATGGAGCGCCCTCAGAGGCACCCTATGGGTACAGTACGCTGAGGGTGTTTTTGCTGGCATCAAAATATGTACATTAAAGAAAAATAATGCTTTGGAAAACCCTAGCAAATAGCCCCACTGTGGGCTTGAACCCATGACCTCTGGTTTCATAGGCAGTGAAGCAGCCATTGCGCTACAGCTCTATAGATGATAGCAGTCCCTGGCTGGCTGCAAAGAGCCTGCACGTCACCGCACAGACAGTCTACTGTGCTCACCAGGATAGGGTTAGCCCACCAGTACCCATGATGCACTGCACATGCAAATCAGCTGTCCACAGATGAACACAAGATGGGGAATGCACCCCCACAGCACCTCGGCCTGGTAGGGGGTACTGACCGGGTGTTTTACTGGCACAGAGTACCTACACACCGTCACATTGTGTGTTTACTGAGCTCACTCTGAGTGTGCGATGAGGCGCCTAGGACCAGGTCCACAACACCTTCTATAGCTGATGGAGGCCATGCAGGAGGTCCAAAGCAGGGTTACTGTGTAAGATAGGTAGTGTCTGCACAAACACCATGGATATCTATCTGTCCTGTCTCAATCAGGTGTAGCACACAGGGACCCCCAGGTAGGATATCCACCACCAACCCCCCCCCCCAGGGCAGCAAACATGGTCTCCCATCAATAGATCCACCTTATACCTCCCTGCAAAGGTGGCAGTAGAGGGGAACATAGATCTCAGTCCTGCTGAGGAACAAACACCCCACAGGGCAGGCAATGCAGCTCTATACACATCTATAACACAATAGCAGACAGACATTAGACCAGGATATGGTAAGCTGCACCCCACCACTATCTGATATTCTCCTGCATCAAGCCATCAACCACTGCACCCTGCTCCATCAAGACACATACCAGTTACAAACAGTCTGCTAGTTAGTCCATAGTGCATGTTCCCAGTGGAAATGCATGCACCCAGAACTGGGATGGCAGCATACACAGTACACAGACATATCAGTGACTGGGCCCCAAAACAACACCCATATATATCATATGAGAGAAATACTATATAGCACTATGGGGTTGCCTAGCCATACTGTGGTCACTGCACAGTCAGGGTGAGAGTGATCTCTCAGTAGGACATACTGAGGTCACCCTGTCTGTGTAGGTGGTGGCCAGGCACCACAATGTCCCAGTCAGTGCCCTATGCCCTGTGCAGATGCACCCTGGCAAGGCCACCCTGTCCGGCCTACACCCATGGTACCTTGCTCCTCATTATGCACATTGGCAGCCCAATACTGGCAACATTGCTGGCAGTGTGGGCTGTGGAAGGTGTTTGCAGCCACCACACACTGGATAGACAGACAGCCACCCCCACACCTATGCCAGCATTGTGCTACTATAGAGGGGTTCAGCAGCCATACCCACCACACCAGTCCTGGACACAGTACATGCATGGATATGGTACTCATTACTGTTGGGGGTCACATTCCAGGGTGGTAAACACTGTCAGAGACCAGACCTGCAACACACACCGCAGACATCTGAATGATTGTTATGGTGGAGCTCCATGAACAAACTGTGCTTTACGTAGGACTGGAGATCTGCCAGTTATCATAGCAAACGTTTGATAGCTGTGTACCGTATACCCAGATGTAGGGTGGCATTGCAGAGGTATGCAACTGCAAGTATTGGGAGATACAGGCAGGGCCCAATGTCCTGCCTCTCCAGGAGGCATTGGCCAATGGGGCCTGTGGGTGTGTGTGTGGGTATGTCTGGCCCTGTTGGCTGCTGCTCTACGGCAGGGTTTCCCAACTCCAGTCCTGGTGTTCCAAACACTGTTTGGGTTTTCATGCTGTCCCTATGCAGCACAGGCATCATTATTAGAGGCCGCATGGAACCTGAATGGTGTGGGGCCCTCCAGGACTGCATTTGGGAGACTCTGCTCTAGGTAATGCGCCTGTTTATGGTGTCTGTGATTGGTGTGTTAAAATATAGGCGTATGACCAATGCATATGTTCTTAGCTATACAGTTTTGTCCTTACTATCACGCTTTAGTTGTGGGAAAAATATGTGGACTGGATTGGCAGTAGCCCCAGCTGGGATTTGAACCTGTTTTCTTCTGTTCCTATACACACTGTCTGTGTGCACTGCACCACCGTGTTGTCACAGATATGCTGTGTTCCCTGGGGAGTCCATGACTGTACATCCAACAGAGCCTGTCTGTTGTGGTGGACGGTGCCAGTCTGCACAGGCCTAGGCCACTGTCTGCTGTGGTTTGCAGCCACCGCTCCCTCCACCACCTGTACCCTTCTGCCAACATGCAGACATGTCCCTATCTGGGAGAAACATATGACCTGAGTGAGTTGTTGCACTCCAGGACTGAGTTTGGGGGACTCGGCTGTAGGTAATGCCCATTGTTATGGTTTGTGTGCGGTGTAGGGAAAAATATAAGTGTTGGGACCATGCTTATGTTCTCTGCAATAAAAGTGTGTCTGTACTCTCACTTTTTAGTGGTGGGTAAAACTATGGGGACTGGGTTGGCAGGAGCCCCAGCTGGGATTTGAACCTGTGCCTTTCTGGTCCTACAGGTACTGGCTGTGTCCACTGCACCACACTGTGGCCACAGAGACAGTGCCGCCTCTGGAGATATGAAACCTGGCCGCAAGAGTCAGACACCCGGCTCTGCACAATTTTACTGTGGGCTCGTTTACCTTGTATGGGGACAAGGGTACACAAAACACTCAAATATGCCCTTCAAAAAAGGGGAGAAAGATATAACAACAAGTTGCGCAACAGTGTTATCAATGGGCAACCTGAAATACACTCCCAGGAAAGCTCCATTACATTGCAGTGCTTTTGAAAGAGTCTACGGAGCATAGACCCTTCCAAAAATCATTTCTATTTTTTGGGGCTTTCCTGGGAGTGTTTTTTATTGTTGCCCATTAATAGCACTGTTGCCCAGCTGGATTATAATTTATTTGGAATTTGTTGTGATCATTTTCAATTTATATTTGCGATTTACTTCTGTGCACATGTATCACACTGCTCACGTTTTTTAGGTTTTCCCGCTTTTGCTGTACATTGCTGACGGAAATGGTTTCTCTTCCCTTTAAATGCGCTCTACCGCGAGTGTAGTTTTTACATGTAAATTCGGCCCCGCTCCTGTGCGGGGAGCCTCTCCCCTCCCACTCTCCACCCTTTGACCCCGTCTCACCGCCCCTCGAGAGCCTTCCTCCGCCCTTCGTTAGCCTTTCCCCGCCTCTATCGCACATCAGCGCACCGCAAACGTGCGCGTTTTCGTCGCATGTGTGCGGGGCCCGTTAATGTGACGCGCACGCGTGTGGGGCACTTAAGAGCACTTAAATGCATCATTTTAGAGCGCTCAAGTGCGCAGTTTAGTAGACATACCCCCTAGTTCCTTAAAAGAAACAGGATTTCTTTTTAAACACTCATCTGTATTGACACACGCCTCATGACAAGATATAGCAAAGATCGAAGGAGATTGAGGTGGTTTATATGTTCGTATGAATACTATGGAAGGCTGCATGGAAACTTTGGTGAAGGATGCTATGTTTATGAAAACTAAGATTGAACAGCTGGAAAATGCATCCCGATTGTCCAATCTTTGGTTAATAAACTTTCCAAGGTCACAGTTTGTGACCCCAAAAGATATGTTTAAAAGTTATTTGGAAGAAGTCTTGGGAGTTAAACTGGAGTCCCAATCACTTGTCATTAAAGTTTATTATTTACCCCAGGGCAAGAAGACTCAGGGACAGACAGTAGCCTCTCCTATGGGTCAACTGGATGTGCTTAATGTACTGTATCTGATGTATTGGAAATGTATGGAATTAGTAGTGTTATTCCTGCAACATGTTTGGTTCAATTTGCTTTGACTGCTGATAAAGATTGGTTTATGAGAATGTTTTTCCGTAGGGGAAATGTTTGTTTTCATAGGTTGCTGGTAAGGGCCTTTCCTGAGAGGCCCAGCGCTGTAGAAAGGAATTTCTCCTGCTCCAGACTAGGACTCTTCAGCTGGGAGCAATGTTTTTCCTTAAATATCCATGTAAATGTTTGTTGAAATATCAGTCTAATTCATATGTCTTTCTGTACCCCTCCCAGTTTATTTCCTTTCTAAATGCCCATCCTCTTCCCAGTGCTGCTGCTGTCGTCCAAAACACCTCCTGTTTAATATAGGTCTGCTTTTTCACTGCCATATTGCCTTGGGATCAGTTGGTTATTTTTCCTTTATTTTTGACCTTTTTTGGGCTGGGGATGTGGGTTGGTTTTTTTAAATGACTTGATAGTCTGATCTGTTATTTAATTTCCTTGAATGTTTTCAACTAACCACATTGTTTTCTCAATTTGTTTCAAATTGTGTGTATCTTGAAAAATTAATAAATAATAAATTTAAAAAATAGTTTATGGACTTTTTCTCCAGGAACTCTTCAGAACCTTTCTTAAACCCAGCTACACTAACAGATTTTACTACATCCTCTGGTAATGAATTCCAGAGTTTGATAACTCGCTGAGTACAAAAATATTTTTCCTATTATTCTTAAATGGGCTATATTGTAGTTTCATTGCATGTCCCCTAGTCTTTCTGCTTTTTGAAGCAGTAAACAACCAATCTGCATTTACCTGTTTCACTCCATTCATTATTTTATAGACTTCTATCATATCTCTCCTTAGTTATCTTTTTGCCAAGTTGAAGAGCCTAAGGGGCATGTTTACTAAACGGGGCACTTTTGCGGGGCGCACCTGAGCGCCCTAAAATGATGCATTTAAGTGCTCTTAAGCACCCCGTACGCATGCACGGCACATTAACGGGTCCCGCACGCGTGCGCCGAAAACGCGCACATTTGCGGGGCGCTCATGTGCGATAGAGGCGTGGAAAGGCGAAATGAGGGCGGAGGAAGGCCCCCGAGGGGCGGAGAGATGGGGTCAATGGGTGGAATGTGGGAGGGGAGAGACTCCCCGCACAGGAGCGTGCCCGAATTTACAAGAAAAAATACCGCCAGTGAAACACACGCGTTAGAGGTGATTTAAAGGGAAGAGAAACCATTTCCGTCAGCAATGTACAGCAACATCGTGGAAACCCAAAAAACGTGAGCAGTGTGAAACATGTGCACAGAACAAACTCGCAAATTTAACATGAAAATAACCACAACCAAGTATGCGAAAATCTTAAGTCTGCTGGGCAACACTGCTATTAATGGGCAACAATAATAAACACTCCCAGGAAAGCTCCAAAGAATTGAAATGAATATTGGAAGGGTCCATGGTCCGTGGACACATTCAAAAGCACTGCAATGTATTGGAACTGTCCTGGGAGTGCATATCAGGTCATCCAGTGATATCACTGATGCACTGTTCGGTTTATTTCTGTGACTGCACCTATTTGGAGGGCATATTTGTGTGTGTCCTGCACCTCTGTCCCCATACAAAGAAAACGTGCCCACAGTAAACCTATGCAGAGCAGGGTGTCAGGCTTGTGCAGCCAGGTTTCCTATCTCCAGATACTGCACAGTCTCTGTGGGCACAGTGTGGTGCAGCGGACACAGCCAGTGACTGTATGACGAGAGATTCACAGGTTCAAATCACAGCTGAGGTTCCTGGCAACCCAGTACCCATATTTTTAACCACCACTAAACAGTGAGAGTTCACACACTGCT
This sequence comes from Ichthyophis bannanicus, assembly GCA_033557465.1. Classification (NCBI taxonomy): domain Eukaryota; kingdom Metazoa; phylum Chordata; class Amphibia; order Gymnophiona; family Ichthyophiidae; genus Ichthyophis; species Ichthyophis bannanicus. The sequence goes on along the minus strand of CM066032.1, from coordinate 1,381,413,968 downwards.
GTACTGCAGAGAACATAAGCATGGGCTCAACACCTACATTTTACCCCACACCGCACACAAACCAGAGCAATGGCCATTATGTACAGGCGAGTCCCTCAAATTCCGTCCTGGAGTGCCACAACGCAATCAGGTTATATGGGTTTGCCAGATAAGGACTGCAAGCCACAGCAGACAGTGCCGTAGGCGTGTGTAGCCTGGCACCGTACACAACAACAGACAGGCACTGTCAGATGTAAAGTCATGGACTTCCCTCGGAATACAGAATATATGTTTAGAAACAGTGGTGCAGTGTACACAGACAGTGTGTGCAACAACAGAAGGTCACAGGTTCAAATCCTGTCTGTGGCTCCTTGCAACTAGTGCACATAAGTGTACCCTGAAAAAACCAGGCATTAAAGACTGATACTTTTCTGCTGAGAACCCAAGATATTTTGGCATATGTTTATGTTATCATCAACAGTACCCACCACATAAACATGTGCATCACCTACAGCAGAGTCAAACAAAAGCAGTCCTGGAGTGCCCCACATCATTAAAGGGTAATGCAGACTCCAATATAAGGCCATGTGAACATGTTGACGGCAGGGGAACTGGTGACACCTGTCCACATCACACCATGGCCTATCTGTTTTTAGGTGGGTGCTGTGTAGTGCAACAGACAGGGTTAGTCTGACAAACAGACATGGATGTACCTGGAAATGCCCTGTCTCTGTGTCAAGAAGGTGGTGCAAAGCACACAGGCACTGCCTGCAGGAGGTGAAGGTCACAAGTTCAAATCACGTGTGTCAGGTCTGCCGAACCAATCCCTGCAATTGTCACATCCCCTAATTTTTCTCAAAAAACAAACCACCTGTAGTGGGAAAAGTGCAAACAGGGACAGTACATGTATATTGTCTCTCAAGGTGGACATATAAGAGAGAAATGTGCATCACATAGATCAGATTTCCTCAAATGCAGTCCTGTAGGGACACAATTTATTCACATGTTATGATGTTGTAAATAAAGATGTCTCTGTTCATCTGCATGTGCCGGTCCATGGTATGCAGATATATCTCATGCATATATCTGAGGCACATTTGTGAAAATGTAGCAGTGTCTGTTACAACAGGACTGGAGTTGGGGACCTGTGCCAGAGATTACCGATCAACAGGAGGCGAAATGACCAGACACACAGGCTTCAGGACCCAAAGCCAATTGGACAGTCATGATAGTGTGCGTTGCGTCCATCTCATAAAACTAGTATGTGCGCACTGTAGCACTGTCACCATAAACCTTGAAATACACCACACATATAGCAACATGTTGATCTGATCAGTGGCAGATATCAATGTCTACGTACACCACAATATGGTTATTGAGTGGTATCACACCAATATGTCTGATGTATGTGGAGTGTGTCTCAGGTCTGTTGTTTGACGATGTTCCCCACCATGGGGTGTGACAGTAGCACTATTTCATAGCCTAGCCATGCATGCACTGTGTCCACGACTGCTGATTTGGCATAGACTGGAAAAACTATCTATAGTAGCACAGTGGTGGCATAGCTGTGGGATTGTGTGGCTGTACATCCAGTGTGTGATGTATGCAACACCTTACTCAGCGCACAATGTTTGTACTGTGTGCAGTGTTAGCTTGCCATTGTGCATAATGAGGTGCTAGGTATTGTGGTCATACCCCCGACAGGCTGGTCTCGGCAGGATGCATGAGGACAGAATGTAGGGCAATGTAAGTGAAATTGCAGTGTGTGGTCATCAGTAGCATGGACAAGGTAGCCCAAGCATGTCCTCCTGGAAGGTCAGTCTCACCCTGACTGAGTAGTTACCATAGCATGGCTAGGTCAGCTGTAGTGGCAACAACATCTTTTGCAAGTGATATCTATGGGTTGCCTTTTGGAGCCCAATCACGAACGTAACTGCTCGGTGAGTGTGCAGACGTCCCAGTTTGGGTTGCACACATTGTCACCAGTAGTATGCAGTATGGATTAGCTATCAGACTGCTTGCACCTAGTATGTGTAAGGGTGCCACACTTTGAAGGGTGTAGCAGCTGCAGCTTATCTGTGTTTGCTGCTGGACAATGTCAGATAGTGGTGGTGGGCTGCTGAGCATGTCCAGGCATGCCATCTGTCTGCTGTCACCTTATTGATGTTCACATAAATGCATGCCCCATGCTGTAAGTTGTATTTTCCTCTGCTGGACAGAGGTTATCACTTCCCACCAGCAGCACCATTGCAGTGATGAGTCTGAATGTTACGTTTGGGTGTTGTCACATAATCCGTCTGTCTAACACACTTCTCCCCCTCCCATAACTAATGTGGCGATGACAATGGCCACCACACAGGATATGACTGATGTGGTTGCAGCAAATTGCTTAAAGGGCTACACATCACAGGGAAATAACAGATGCACAGAAGTGTATGTGCATGTGCATCAACAAGTGCTACTCATCAGACACTGTGACTGATGTGGACTCACACCATAGGCTATCTTAGCTGAGCCAGGTGCTGTGGTCATGGTTCTGGGTCTCCCCTCTCACATTCAGGGTGAGCACAGGAGCCGCACAATGTGATGTCCAAGACTAACTCTGTGTCATTAACCTACACGCTCATTAATCATGTTCATACGTAGGTGTTTCAGTGGCTGCATAAACCATAGTGCTTATATTTGTAGACTGCTTATTTACATGTGCAGTGCATCATGGGTATGTGTGATTGAAGTCTATCTTGGTAAAGAAAGCAAACAGGTCATGTGTTGGCCCATACTCAAACTGTAGCCAGCCAGGGGTGTGTTAGCAGCTATGGCAGTGGTTCTGAAGCAGTCCTCCGTGAAAGTCTAGCCATGACATGTGTTTATGTTAGTACAAATGAAGATGCATGAGATATATATGCATTACAGATGTCTTGCCAAACGGAGTGGAGTGTGGCCCTCCAGGGCTGGCCATCAACAACCCTGACAAACATCTCTGTCATTAACGTTTGTAAGTGGGCAAGGTGCTGATGTGCAAGAAATCAAAATGTTCACATAAACTGTGTAACATGCTTCTCTGCCTCTCACCACCACCAACATCTTATAGATTATAGAACTGCATGGTGGGCATGAGAATTGAGGAAGTATGTCACAGTGAGTATATATGCTTTTCATGTCACTGACATCTGCACTTTGTACAGTCACACACCTAAATGACAGAGGTGTAAGACAGGGGTCTAAAAATACAGACCTGTAGGGCCACAAATCTGTGAGGTTGCCAGGGTAGCTCTGATGCCTATAGATCTCATGCATATTAATTAGGGCTATACTGATCAGCAGACTGGCCTAGGGGTTCAAGGAGGAGTGTCTCTCATACACAGAGCTATGGAGATTTCGCCCCCTGTGACGTCACAACGTGTACAGACATAGGTAATGCCTCTGATTCTACAGTGGTCTAATCTAATATGGCTCTCTGAGGCCTCTTCCCTTTGTAATGTCATTTGGTGGTGCCACCAACAACACCCTCAATGCTGTAGCATGAAGGTCCCTCAAAAGTACCTTACAAGGTTCGTTTATTTGAACATTAGAAGGTGCTGTTGTGGACACTGCACCTCATATTGTCCTCTCTGAAGTGACTCATAGGGTACCTGATGTGCCACACTAGGTTATTGCAATGTCACAGTGTGTTTGTTCAAAAAACAAATCCAAAACGCAAAGGCCACACAAACCACTGTTGATAGTAGATAGTAATGTGCCAGCAAGTTATATAGATTAGGCTGATGGTGTGAAGGCAAACACGACGTCTGTAACATAGGTAGGTATGACAGTGAATGTGTCGCACACCCCAGCCACTCACTCTGTATGTCAGCACATCCACCTAACATCTACATCCATGTCCATCGCATGGCAATCTCAATAAGCTCAATATGTGTGCTATGCAACCTAATGTGGATGTAGCATGTGCAGATGCAAACCACCCCCCCCCCATGCCATCACATACATAATTTATGGGTTGACATTGAGATGGAGTAGTGAATATCATCTATTGCGACACATATCCCCATATCACCAGGGTGCCTGATAGGCCAATCTGATGGTCCCTCAAAACACCTTGTTGAAGTAGCAGTTGTAGTGGCAGTCAGTGCAATGTGAAAGGCGTAGCACATCACATCAAACAAATGCCTAAGAACCAGTGTGCAAGTGATGATAAGTTCAAGTCCCAAATGTGTCAACACCATGAGGTCATGAAATAGTTATGTGTTTTATATAAGAGACACACAGCACTGTATATTGCAGTTGTTGTGCGCATGTGCGCAACTCGTTCCGCAAAACAATGTGCGGGGCGCAGTTGAACGTCATATGTGTATAAATTGCGCCAGTTGCGGGACGCTGTGGGACAAAATATTTATAAAACATGCAGCAGATGCAGAGCGCAATGAGACGTGTTACGTCGCCAAAGTGCGCCAATTTCTGGGGCGCAGTTGGACGTCATACGTCGCTAAACTGCGCCATTTGCGGGGCACAGTTGCACGTAAAACATTGGAAATGTGTGGCATTTGTGGGGCGCATGCGCGTCAATGACGCTGCGTGCAATCAGGTGATAATATCTCAAAATGGCGTCCAGAACAAGAAAGCCTGCATTCACTCCTCGGGAGCTCCGCATCCTGTCTCGCCTGATTGCCACAAGGCAGGAGAAGCTGTTCCCCGGGCAAAACAGGTACAGGGACAGCAGAAAGGTCCGCAGGGCCTGGGAACGGCTACAGAGACGATTCAATAGAGAAGCTGACTTCCCAAGGGAGGTAAGTGGATGGGGACAGGTCATTAGAAATAGACACATATATCTAGAGGCTGTGTGCATTGCAGATCCTCATGCTGTTGGGGTCAGGTATTGTGTGTCAGTAATGTGCTGCAGCTGAACATACATCCCATATTGTCTTTGTATAATATGTGACAGGTTTGACCTCTACCCAGGTGGTGATGGATATGGTCACACAGGTCATGATGCTAGCCCTATTACCTGGCATTTGCTGCTGTGGACGTGCCAACACATACTGTAAGAAAGCAAACCAATAGATCACCTTAATTATAACCAAATCACATCATATGAATATGGTGAAATGTGTAGCTGCAGCAAATAACCTTTCCGTCCACAGAAAGGGTATGGGAAGCAAAGCATTAATGGTATGTCAATCACCCAGGTGATCTGGTTGTTTTTGCCAATGTTGTGCAATATGCCCCCCTATCCCCAGTGGTCCTGAGAGCTCACCACAGTGGTCTATCAGTCACCCTGGAGATACGGTTGTGTGTGCTCAAGCACTGTAATACATACACCCTATCACCAGGGGACTAGAGAGGCCATCACACTGGCTCACCTGTCATCATGGTGATATTGGTCTGTGTGCTGTCAAAGTACAAAACAATATCCCTATCCCCAGGGGTGCTGTAAGATCATCACAGTGGCCTGTCATGTATCCTGGCGATATGGTTTAGTGTGCTGAAACAGTTCATTACATCTTCCCTATTTCCAGGAGTCCTGAAAGGCCATCCCAGTGGCCTTTCATGTATCCTGGAGATATGGTTCTGTGTGCTGAAACAGTTTAAAACATCTCCCCTAGTTCCAGGAGTCCTGAAAGGCCATCCCAGTGGCCTTTCATGTATCCTGGAGCTATGGTTCTGTGTGCTGAAACAGTTCATTACATCTTCCCTATTTCCAGGAGTCCTGAAAGGCCATCCCAGTGGCCTTTCATGTATCCTGGAGATATGGTTCTGTGTGCTGAAACAGTTTAAAACATCTCCCCTAGTTCCAGGAGTCCTGAAAGGCCATCCCAGTGGCCATTCATGTATCCTGGAGCTATGGTTCTGTGTGCTGAAACAGTTCATTACATCTTCCCTATTTCCAGGAGTCCTGAAAGGCCATCCCAGTGGCCTTTCATGTATCCTGGAGATATGGTTCTGTGTGCTGAAACAGTTTAAAACATCTCCCCTAGTTCCAGGAGTCCTGAAAGGCCATCCCAGTGGCCTTTCATGTATCCTGGAGCTATGGTTCTGTGTGCTCAAACAGTTCATTACATCTTCCCTATTTCCAGGAGTCCTGAAAGGCCATCCCAGTGGCCTTTCATGTATCCTGGAGATATGGTTCTGTGTGCTGAAACAGTTTAAAACATCTCCCCTAGTTCCAGGAGTCCTGAAAGGCCATCCCAGTGGCCTTTCATGTATCCTGGAGCTATGGTTCTGTGTGCTGAAACAGTTCATTACATCTTCCCTATTTCCAGGAGTCCTGAAAGGCCATCCCAGTGGCCTTTCATGTATCCTGGAGATATGGGTCTGTGTGCTGAAACAGTTTAAAACATCTCCCCTAGTTCCAGGAGTCCTGAAAGGCCATCCCAGTGGCCTTTCATGTATCATGGAGCTATGGTTCTGTGTGCTGAAACAGTTCATTACATCTTCCCTATTTCCAGGAGTCCTGAAAGGCCATCCCAGTGGCCTTTCATGTATCCTGGAGATATGGTTCTGTGTGCTGAAACAGTTTAAAACATCTCCCCTAGTTCCAGGAGTCCTGAAAGGCCATCCCAGTGGCCATTCATGTATCCTGGAGCTATGGTTCTGTGTGCTCAAACAGTTCATTACATCTACCCTATTTCCAGGAGCCCTCAAAGGCCATCCCAGTGGCCTTTCACTCATCCTGGAGATATGGTTGTGTGTGCATAAAGAGTGTAATAGATCCTCCCTTTCCCCAGGAGTTAAGTGAGGCCATCACAGTCGGCTATCACGTACCCTGGTGATATGGTTGTGTGTGAATAAAGAGTTAAATAGATCCTCCCGTTCCCCAGGAGTTAAGTGAAGCCACCACACTTGGCAATCACGTACCCTGTTGATATGGTTGTGTGTGAATAAAGAGTTTAATAGAGCATCCCTTTCCCCAGGAGTTAAGTGAGGCCATCACAGTGGTCTATCACGCACCCTGGTGATATGGTTGTGTGTGCCTAACCAGTTCAATACATTCTCCCTATCTCCAGGAGTCCTATGACCTGTGTAAGGTCACTTGTCTATGATCCCACTGCAATGGGATATGCAGCTGATGATGTGTGGCACAACACGCAACCCCCATGGGGCCGTACGCCACATTGAATTGGTGGGTATAGCAGTCACATGTTGTGGTAGTTTATGACAGGTAAGTTGCACCTCTCACATAGTCTGTGAGGTCACTATCTCATCACACATGTCTGTGATGTATCACGATGAAAAGCTATGTGCACATGTTGATGTGTGTATAGGTACAACATCTCCATGACCTAGGCAAAGATATTCCCAAAGGCTGTAACAGAGCCATATTCCCCTCACTTTATGCATAGTTAGGTTACCCATCCTCACACCTCCTACAAATCCATTACCTTGTAGCAGGTGAACAGAACTGATGTTGTAGGAAAGCTACAGTCACCTCTTGTGGTTGGACACCACAGACACAAGCAGCCACATGAGCACAGGTGGCAATTGCGTAGTGTGTTTGTTTGGTGTCTGTCCATGGTTTATCAAAATACACCTGCTGTCATCATACAGGTCATAGGTCATAGTGCCATTTCTACAAGATATAGGCCAGCCTACATGGGCACGGTAAGCTCAGATAAGGGCACCTGCAGTTGTTGTATGTTTGTTTAGGCTGCTCTACCAAACATACCCCATACATACTACACCCCAACCTGACTCTCACACAGGATGGCCAGCCAACATGGGTGGAGGTACAGACCCTCCACAGCACATGATCAGTTTTGTAACCCTTTCCTGCCCTCCTCATCCCACTGTTTCCCACATGTGTGACTTAGCCATGTTGTTAGCTGCTGATAGCATAGTTCATTGCCTGTAACAGGTGGTCGCCAGACACAGCAGGATGCACAAATTAACAAACATCCCTGTCCCCCTTGGGTTCTGTCGCATTCAACAACTGCTCCAATGTATCCCTTCACCCGCTCCTGGTGTGCAAAACATACACAACAAGAGATGCAAATATTGGACAGCAAGTAGCATCACGCAAGCACCATGGCATGGCTCCAGAGACTGACATATGTGACGATGACCAACATTGGTGAGTAGGCTCAGTTGGTAATGGTGTTGTCCACATGTGATAACACATTCCATGTGCCCATGATGATCCCCTGTGACAGGTGTTGAACTATGCTATACATGAAACACACATCAGTGTAGCTGAAGTGTCCAGACCCAGGACACACTGTTCTATGTTTCTGTTGCCCACCCACCAGACGTAAGTGCTCACTCATGCTCCCACCCATATTTTCTCACACACACAGGTCGAGGATCTGAGAAAGAAAGGGAGGGAGCTGCGCCTGCACCATGGCGCATACCTTGAGCGCATGAGGAATGCTGAATCATCACATGGTGATGGTGCGTATTGATGACATGGCTGCCCACCATCAGAGGTCACAGTGGCCCATCAGTGTGCATGGTACCTGCATGGGTACATGTGATGTGTCACACACATCTACGTGTGCTGATGACTGTCATCTTCCACAGATCATGATGACAGTGACGAAGACCCCTGTACCTCTGCCTATGCCCTCCGAAGGCCCACCTCCCGCGCTGCCGTGGAGGTGGTAGTCCTGGACACCAGTGGGGAGGAGGCAGAGGGTCCTGCGGAAGACACAGCGGAGGGGGTCATGGGGGATGCTGGGACGGAAGGTGTGGGTGCCAGGGTCACAAGGGGGGGTGAGGGCGCAGGTGATGTGGGTGGGGGGGAGGTGGTGGGGGGTGTTGGGGAGGAGTCAGGGGGGGAAGAGTGGCCGCAGGGTGTCTGGGAGAGTGACATAGAGGACAGTGCAGCACAGGGCACTGTTGGCTCCCGCCATCAAGGGCAGGTGGCTCCAACATCCAGGGCCCCACACACAGTGCATGCAGATGCCACCACACAAACACCAGGAACAATGTGTGTGTGTGGTGGCAGATGTGTTGTACATCTGTGTGAGGCTCTGGATGCACTGGAGCAGCGGGTGCACCGGTTGGTGCACCTGCAGGAATGGATGGCGGGAGCCATGGAGAGGGTGGTTGCTGACATTGAGCATCTGCCATGTCGGCAGCCACCCCCTGAAGGGCGTCACAGGCATCATTGATGGTGCCTGTGACGTCCACACATGTGCCCTGTGCTGCCCTGTCCGCCATCACGGGGCAGGCTGAGGGAGGGTGGGGTCATGTGGGGGTTCGGGGTTAGTGTGTGGGAGTGTGTTTATTGCGTGTGTGTGTGTGCGGGGGTGGGGAGGGTTTGTTTTGGTGGGTGGGTGATGGCATTTTCCCCCTACCCTAGATATGTATATAGTTTTATTTTTGTGTGTACATATTAAAGTATTTTTTCTGAACCCTGTAATGGTCACGTGTCTGACGTAGCATATGACTATAGATGCCAGCATGTCATATGTGTGCAGCCACATACATTCCTGACGGGTAAACATGCGTGTGATACCTCAATTGGCACCACATGCAGTGTGTCGGGAAACTCATGTGTGTAGGTGTGTGATAGCAGGGTGCTGCATTACATGTTACCATGTAGTGGCTGCCCCACAGACGTACTTGCCACAGGGATGTATATACATGACCCACATGTTCTCACATATATGAGCCGGCACAATATGCGGCACACAAATGTCTGCCCCTGTAACATGCATCCCTATGGTGGGTTGGGGTGCATGTGACCACTAATATAGGTGAGGGCACAGGTCACACATATGGCACCAATGTGTCGTGTATGACGGGTTGCAGATGGTGATGTGTATGGAACATAAACAGGCCATTTATAACACAGTACCCCTGTGTCCACATCAAGGGTGGTGAACCGTGGTTCTGTAGAGCCGCAGGGCAGTCAGGTGTTGGAAATATTCCTAATGAGTGTGGCAGAGATATATATGAATTGGAGATATCCTGTCAGCGTGACTGATTTTTCGGCCCTCCAGGGCTCGCTTTTGAGAGACCTGGATTACACCTCTGCCATTTTGGAATGTGAGTGGGCAAGGCGCAGATGTCCCCGACATCAAACATGTTACCTTGAGTGGGTCATATTCCTCCTCACCTCTCCCCACCACCAACATATTGCCATTGCCACCACCCGTTACTGCTTGGGAGAAACAGGGAGTAATGTTACGCATTCCAAATAACCATCCGATGTCTGTGACATCTGCACCCAGCACAAAATAATTCGTACATGACAGAGGTGTAAGGCAGAGCTCTCAAAATCCAGTCTTGGAGGGACACAAACCAGTAAGGTGGTCATGATAATTGTAATGGTGTGATATATATCGCCAGCATATACATTAGGGATATACTCAGAACCTGACTGGTCTGCGGCTCCACAGTATCACGGTTCCACACCCATGTCGTACATGGATGTCTGTGCACACTGTGCCGCTGCAGCTCAGAGGCTGTGGTGACACATTGTGCTAGTGAAACATTACATATGTGTGGATCATGGAAATAGTATATGTGTGTGGCAAAGTAGCTTATGCAGTGGACATGGTTGCAGATCCTATGGTCCTCCCACCCTCCTCTCAGAGATACACATGGGACCAAATGGACACTCTTTGGAAAGAGACAATGTATCTATTTTTGGACAGCTGTTTATTATCACAGCAATTCTCTCATATAAAACTATTGTTACAAACATGTGTGTAAGACATATCAAAGATCCCCCCAAGCCAATTACATAACACAAACACAACATACTAATCACATATGTCTACTTTCACATATAACCCAAACCAAGCCGCAATAACAGAAAATACTATGTACATAGTTGCTAAAAATGAACAGTGCAACAAAGAGAAACCTTTGGTTTCGTGCTGTACATTTCTATATTATCATAGGCTACTGACGGCGTGGTCGGCCACGCCTGCCACGTCGGGCCCCTCTCCCTGGCAAGGCTATATCCTCCTCCGGATACATTGGTGGTGCAGGTGCAGCTCGGATCAGAACATCACGTATGCCCTCAAGGGCCTCACACATGCGAGTTAGTGGCATGGCTACGACCCCCTCATGTAATGTCCGGAGCTCAGCACAAACATCCCTGGTGTTCTGCTCCACAGCACAGCGAATCCGCTCCAGAACACGTCGATTGGCTGTGAATGGGACACAGGGTGGTCAATGAACTACCTCTCCACGAAAACACCTTCATAAAGCAACATGTCATACACATACCACACTAATGCTAATGTGATAGTGCTGAGTCATATGGGAACATGGTTAGGGGTATAACACATATATCGCAGTGTACTACAACTAATAGAAACACAGAGAACACTATACAGGAAGAAGATGTGGGAGGACAACACAACAGTCATACAATAGCTTCTGCATACACACCCACATACTACTGACGTGGCAACAGAATTGGGCAAGGACAGTCATCTCATATCCATTATTCAGGTCAGGTGCAGCATGCAGCAGCCATAAACACCTCAGATGGCCAGAAGCATTGTTGTACCGAGGTGTGTTTGGGAATGTCTGCACAGGTCATGTATGGGTCCAGGGTTTTGCTATATGTGGCATAGAGATGCACATGAGCTGTTGGGGCATGTTATGACAGGAACTGTGTGTTATGTGTGTATGGAATTTGCTATTCTCCATGAGATGTTTGTACTGGATGTAGCCTCATGGGATGCCATATATTTGTGTCAGACTGTGTGACGGCATATCAGGTTTGGCCTGCCCTAATGATTGTTTTATGACATGACAATGTATGGTCTGATGGGTTACATTGTCAGTATAAGGGCTGGATGTGGGGATGTACACATTATCCGTATGTGCTGGTCCTTGGAATTGCCTGGTGCAAGGACTAAACTGATATGTATGCTTGGTGGTGTACAAAATGTACGTGAGCTGATGTTGGGGAATGACTAGAATGTGATGGTGCTGACAGACGTTAATCCCGTGAAGCATTTACGTGTTTTGTGGGAGTGGGTGATACCTTATGAACATAGCTGCTTATGTGAGTGTAGTTGAGGATAGACATTGGCATTCTGAATACGTCATTGATAGTGTGGGATGTCAGAGACCTACTACACGGAAAAAATGGTTATGTTAAAGCAAATGTGACAATGTAGAGTGGATAACACAGTACAATAGAGCTGTCTGGACACATAAACATCAGACTATGGTGAGTGAGCAGAACTCTTGCACAGGCATTGTGAACGTGGATGCAGCAATTAGGACATGGAAAACAGTCATAACAACTAGACAACATATGTTTTCCGCTTTCTCATTTGACATAGCATATGGATCCTTACAGGCTGAGCTTCAGTATGTTTATATTTTACCTTGCTGTAAGGGATAATGTATGTATGTATCACTGTACAGATTGGTCAGATATCTCTATCTACCCACTGGCCAGTACCTATACAGTGTTGTGTCAAATTCCCTAGTTGCCTTTTGTGGCTCCAATAACACTTTTCGACTAGGTAATGTTTTTCTTTGGTTGCTTGCTCTATGATGATGTATCTGGTTATTTTGTAAAGGAGATGAGGTCTTCAGTTTATGTTATTTCTCATTGGGCTTGACAATTGCTATCATCCACCAGTATGTTATGTGAGGTCTTTGTGTAATGCTCTAATGTTTGCATTCGGAAAGGAGGGGTAGGGTGATGTGCCAATTCTGGTAATGTTGTGTGGATACGTGGTGTATGATATGGTCTCAACATGGCAAGCTTTTGTTGTAGTTAGTCATATGTGTTTAGGTTTGTTTTGCAGCACAGTAATTGTTCACGGTTTTGGTCCTTGTTTAACCATTTGTTGAGAAATAGACATGCGTCATACTCATTACTGTATGGCTGCATACAATACATATTGCAGGTATGACCCGTGTGATACTGGGGACCATCACACGGTATGGGGACATAGGCCCACAATTTAACTGGGACACACATGCTCACAGCCTATGCAATCTGTTGAGGGATTGTTGGCCTTACAGTAAGGGGACATGGTGTTTTCCTTTTCTGTCTGGATTACAGTCTATGTTATGTCTTTATGTACAGAGGAAATTGAGGAATGTTCTCTCCAAACAAGCCATCAGGTTCATACTGTACGTTTGAGACCCCTCTGTAGATCCGTATCTATGGTTGACCTGACATATTTTCGCACCTCTCTCCATATGCTATGTAATTTGACACCTGCAGATGCAGACTGTGGGGAATGCAGTCTTTGTGCTGTTACATCACAGAGGAGGGTTGCATTGCTTTATATATGGTATGTTTGTTTCTTTAACTATCATTCAGATGTCATGCTGTGGTTTACCAGACATCTGGGTGTCTGCAATGAGGTAGACTGTTGCAAGGGCAAGTGTTGATCTTTCTCATGACAACAACATGGTGACCCTTATACAACATTCCTTTTAGGCCTGCATCTGTGGGTGTCAACTGACCTTCGGTGATTCTGTTTTGCGTCATAGTAACAGCATATATTATACCCACACCATTCTTTCACGAAACAATATCCCAACAACATGAGCCATACATGTGATATATGTGGTGGTTATGTTGCAACATTCACCACACAAACACCAACTAGTGACTATTGGTGTTTATTTTGGAATTATGACTGTCGTATGTCACCCACCTTCAGCATCGTGACGTGCAGATACGCCATGGGACCTTAACTCCGCCATCATCACCTGAGGGTCAGGGCTCTCGGTGTATACTTGCGGCCTGGGTCCTTGGATGTTCTCCCTTGATGCTGCCCCTAGTGGTGATATACTGGGTACAGGTGGCTCTATGGGCTCATCAACAGCACTTGTGCTGCCCCCTGAGACAGCAGGTTCATCCTCCAACACACTCATTGGCACTGTGATGTCAAAGTCACCCTCTTCCTCCGCCTCCTCCTCCTCCTCCTCCTCCTCCTCCTCCTCCTCTTCCTCTCCCATTTTACTGTAGTCACCTGCATATTGAACAATAACAAAGAAAACACATATGTTTCAACATAATCATATCTATATATGTGTGGCACAGACACCACAGAGATGATGAGTAGGGTATGTGCGTGTGTGCTGCATACCCGACCCATGACACCCTCCCATACATGTTTGTCGACGTCATTCAGCTGTTTCTGGGGCACATGTGTGTCGTGTGGCCATGCACATGTTGCATATTTTCCATGTGTATATTTGGAGTGCCATGCCACATGTGTCCCCCATCACATCCCTTCCCCTATCTGTACAACATATGTCCACACATGTGTGAGAATACATCACCCTTACACTTGTTTTTGACCATACATTGCCTGTTATGTTTAATTATGACTTTGAAATATTGTCTCTAGACATACTATATGCTCATTGTTGGATATGTTTGGCTGTGACCCATTGTGCCGTGGATCCCAAGTAGCCAGCAACTGTGGCCCACTGAGAAGCACATGTAGCACAGTGCAAATAGTATGTCACACACACGTTACCTGATGAGTGTGCCACAACATCATCTGGTGCTTTGCAATCACAGATGTGCAGGTTGGATAGGAATTGTTGTGTGTAGTTTTGGAAACAGATGGGGAGGTTGCTGTTTTCGAGGGACACATATGTAATATTGTGACAGGGCATGGCAACAACACAGTTTGTGCATGGCCATAACACACACATGTGACACCACGTTTTAAACATGGTGTGGATTGGGTCACAGGTATGGGAGTGTCTGTGCAGCTGAATGATGTGTACTGAAGGGACATTGTGAACCTGGCAATTACTATACATACCTGCGTCAGGATGTGCCGTATCAAGGGCCTCCGGCAGTCCACGGAGATAGATGTGGCCCAAACGTGTTGCCAGCTCTTGTTCCAATGGTGTGAGTGATGGGATAAAAGGGCCCCCACCACCTGTGCCATGCGCATGTTGTCTTTCAGCCACCATGTGCTGGCGCACCCCTCTTTTTATATCCGAGTACCTCTTTTTGAGGCTTTCAACATCCCTTGTGGGGCCCCCTGCCTCTGACATTGCAGCACGCACCTCCTCCCCATACTGCCATTCGGGTGGCCACTGTTGTGCGACTGCTGAGCCTGCCAAATAAGAGGTCATAGTTTTCAATTACATGCGAGAGTAGGATATAGTTCTCTCTATCACTGAAGCGTAGAGCTCTTTTTCGCTGTGGACCAGGCACAGGTACCCTTTTTCTCTTCCCAGTTTGGACATATTGTGCAGGCTGTGGCCCAAAAGATGGTCCTGCATGTCCCTCCCTAGGATGTGCAGTCTGTAGCGTCGGTGTATCACCCACCACAGGGTGGGAAACATCCTCCACACACTCACCCTCACCCTCACCGTCTCCCTCCCTCTCTCTCCATCTCTGTATGTTTAAATGCTCCTTTCAACAGAACAGCACTCACTTAAACAAAACAGAACAATACACAGCATGCAATACAGACTTACAAAATGTTACAGTACAAGGACACAGTAAAGGACACAATAACAAAGGGAACAGAAATATTATCTTAGCACAAGGTGAGGAATCTACTCTGCTCCTGCCATGCTATCTTTCTCTGCCTCTGCCTCTCGCTGGACTGGACTCCCTTCCGTACGCTCTCCTTCCTATGGACTATCTCCCACCCACAGCCTCTCTACCGAGAGATATCGAGTTTGTTATCCCTCACTGTGCTTCTTCTCCTCCTGTGCAGTAGAGTCCCACCACGTCGCTGTTTCCAGACTTTATCTATGACAACCCTCTCTCTCTACACGGTGACTCCTTATTTCAACCCTCACGTGATGCAACCAGCTGTGCAGGCCTTTATAGTGTATTGCCATGTGTCTTCCCATTGCCCCAGCCGCGAATGGTGCGGGAGTGAGCGTTCGTGCGTTGGGCGCCGTGCTCGACAACGCATGTGGTGCCGTACAGCGGACAAAGCGCACATGCTGCCTGAGACACCACTGTACTGCGCATGTGTCGCAGTCGCATGCGCACTACAATACGACTACCGCATGGGTGTCTGTGTATTGTGCGCATGTTTAAGACGGCTCAAAGACAGTGCCACGTGTGGGCAAGCAATGACCGACGCCAGCGTAGAGTGGCCGCACGCGTGCCACCAAATGGGCATTCGCATGCGATCAACCTGCGCTAGGCGCAGTGTGCGCAAACCACACACCCCATAATAACATATATGAACATCACAACATTACCCACGTTGAGGGTTTGTAGAGGAAGAGCAGGAGGAGTGTGGTTGGTTTGGAGAATAACGAAAGTGTAAGCAGTTGTACTAGCGGATTGTTTTGGTGTTTGTCTTGCTTATTATATTGGGTTGTGTGTGTATTGTCAGTTGTTGTTTTTACTTGGGATACTGTATAGTGTGGTTTGTGTGTTTTGTTAGAGTTTGTGTGGTGTTTAGAGTGGTGTTGTTCGGTAGTGGGAAGGGAGGAGTATATGGCAGCAAGATATGCGATGCATGTGTCCTGAGTGGTGGGCAGAGTGCGTGCTCGGTTGAAGGACAGGGGGAGATGGTGTCCACGGCGGGGGGCTGCAGCACAGGGCTATGGGTGTAGGCACGCAGAAAACCTCAGGAACTGCAGCTGTGGAGGTGGTACAGCCATGTGATGTGCAGTTCACGGCACAGAAGGAGTGCTCGAGGTGGCAGGCTCGGCAGCCAAGCCGGCTACAGGCCCAGGGCACAGCTCCAGGGCGAATATGCTGGAGGACCAGGTAATCTCCCTGTACCGATTGCGCACAAGGGCTAATAGGGAGCTTTATGAGGATTTAAGACCTGGGACCTCGGGCCCCTGACTGATACGGTCAATGCCATACCAGGTTTAGGCACAGCTCCCTTGCTGCTTTACATTTTTTTTTTTTGCATCTGGCTGTTTACAGTCATATTGTGGCTGCTCGTGAGGGGCATGAGACGCCCATCCTTCTCACGATGTCTCCAACAAGTACTGAGTAGCCATGGTCAGGGCACGGGGCGTGGAGGAATTTACATAGCCATTACCCACAAGTAGGCAACAACGGGGGACCCTGAACCAGGCCTTTGAAGACATTAGCAGGGATACCACACGTGATGGGAGCTATTGATTGCACACATGTTGCCCTGGTCCCCGCCTAGAGACAGGGAGGTCCCGGGGTGGGGCGTTTCGGCAACCGCAAACAC